>JAQGAZ010001268.1:0-33008 GCA_034692225.1 Polydesmus complanatus | reverse complement strand
AAAATTGTAATAGATGATGCAGGGACGGTTGAGTTAACAGTAGACTCAGATAAAAGTTCAAAACTGACAGTTGATGATGAATTATCTCTTAGGTTAGGAAATATTGCTCTATATTTAGAAAAATGTTTTGGTACTGCTAGAGATATTGAATGGGCGGTTAATAAAAACACAATTTATCTTCTTCAGGTAAAATTATGACTATCATTAATACTATATTTCATGCGTAATTAAATTAATTTTTTTTTATTATTTTAGTCTAGGCCAATGACCGGAAGTTCCAATATGACTGACTTTGAAATAATTCATGAATTTGATTCATCAATGACGACTGATAGAGAACACTATAGCACAGCCAATGTTGGGTAACTTATGATTTTATTGTTAACTCTTGAAATTTCATTTTAAAATTGAAAGTATCATTTTATATTTAGTGAAGTTATGCCAGGTGCGCAGACTCCGGTGACCACCACATCTGTGGCTCGATCACAAACGCCTTTAATGCAGGTTTTTTTAAAAAAATTATATATATTTTTTTGAGAAATATTTTGTAACACTAAACGAATATAATCAACATTTAGAAAGAAATGACATGGCGTGTAGCTTGTCATCGATTTGATCCAACAGTTACAGAAGTGATTGGATTATTTCATGGTCATGTGATGCAGGAACTTATTCAGGTTTTTATTTCGCATTTGTTATTGTGTAATATTTTTTAATGATGATTATTGATTACATAATATAATAGTTGAAATCTTGGAGTTTGGAAAAAAAGAAATCAACAATGTCAAAAGCAATGGAAGTTGGAATCTATGGTCGAATTTTAGATGACAGTGAAATTGTTCAGATTGCTTTTGAAAGGTTTTCAAATCCACCTTTAATGAGGAAAATGACACTGGCTAAACTTGTTTTAAAAGTTAGTTGTTATTAATAATTATGATTAGGCCTATATTTGTAAATTTTATTTTAACTTATGTTTAAGGGCGTTTTCAATAGTAAAAGTATTATAAAACAAATGACAAAAAATTATCAAACTTATGGAGATCCAAGTATATCCGGCAAAACCATAAAAGAAGCGTTTGATTTAATAGGAAGTAGTTTGGTTGATGTAGTAACTGTACGTTATCTATTCTTAAATTTGAGATAATAATTAGTTTTGTTACCGGTACATTATTTTATAATATATCCAATTTTAGGCAATGTTTGCACATATGTGCGTTACAATGGCATCTACAATATGGAATTTAATGACTTTGAATATACTCTCCGTTGGAAATGGAGGTTTATTAAAAAAGCAAATTAAGGGTCTAACAAATAGGCCTATTGTTTTTAAAACGTGGTCAACAATTTTTTTTTTTTTTTCCAGATTATGGTTTAGATCAGTATTCTGATTTTGCCTTATTAGTGGGAAGCTGCATTGGTGCCGAAAGTGGCAATGTACCTTTTAGTTTAAAAGCAAGCATAAAATAATATTATTATAATTTAATGAGCAAATAATAAAGCGGATAAATGATTAATTACAGGAGTTGGCATTAAGTGTAGCCAATGAAATGGCACCGTCAGACTTTCTTAAAATGAATCCAATGGTAAGCACTTTCAATTATTGCAATTTTCGAACCGTATTGTTGTATAAAAATGTTAATTATTACAGGAAGCAATAGAGTGGTTGAAAAACGAAAATCGAGAAACTGGACGCAAATATAAAGCTTTCATAGAACGTCATGGACACAGAGGATTAAAAGAAGTACAGTATCGTCAATTAATTATTGCGCTGGTTTTTTTTTGTTTTGTTTTTTAAATTTTTGTTTTCATATGACAGTGTTAATATAATTTGTTTTTAAAACTGATTTATTAGTTTGATATGAGTTGTTTATCATGGGAAATCGATCCATATCAAATTGTCACCGTTCTTCAAGTGAGAAACAGCTATTTTATTTCTTTAAAAAATTGCTAATTATTAATAATTGTATCAACTATATAGAGTATGCTTAAATCGCCTACATCTTACAAGGACGGTCAAGAAAATTCTATGGATGACGTAATAAACAAATTAAAAACACCTTTGAGTTCAACGAAAAAGTATAATGGCAATTGCTTAATTCTTATTTCAACTTAAGCTAATAATATAATTTTTAGAAAATTATTGAAATGGGTCATGGTAAAATGCAGAAAAGGAGTTTGCAATCGCGAAAAGACAAAGGTAATTAACAAATTTGTATCTTAAATAATTACAGAATATTATTAATGATGGAATATAATTTAGTCTCTCGCTATTAAAGTTTACAACGGAATTCGTTTGGGTCTTCGGCATCTTGCTGCAATGATGGTGAATGAAGGTTTTTTACCGGATGCAGATTTAATATTCTTTTTTAGTTTTGACGAAATTGATCGATTTATTAAAACTCGATCTCCTTTATTGATTCAGAGGTTGTATAAAGAAATAAAATTTTGTATATTCTTATATTGCAATATTTGTATTTGCAGGGCTAAACAACGGCAAAAACTTCATTCTTACATGGACAAACTAAAATTTGATGAAATGATTGTAGGATTTCCAATTCCAGTAAAATTAATGTTTATTGTTTTTTGCTTTCAGCGCACTTTTTAATATTTTTACATTCGTTGTTATTTTAGATTGATATGAACACTAATGTTGTTTTACCTGATAATGTTGAACAAATAAAAGGTGAGACAAATGAATTTATATTTTTCTTTGATTTTGGTTTGACGAATTTATTTCAGGTTATCCAGTTTCTCAGGGAAGAATAGAAGGCAGGGCGCGCGTTGTTACGTCTTTTCACGAAGTTAACACCATTCAGGTGCTTATAAAATAAATTGTCTTGCATTTAATATTTATTTTGTAAAAATTAATAGCCTGGAGAAATCTTGATCACTCACGCTACTGACATTGGATGGTCACCCTACTTTCCAATGCTCGGTGGAGTGGTCACTGAACTGGGTGGTCTTATTTCGCATGGTATTTATTTATTTTTTTATTGTATTTTATTGAATTTTTAGTTTATTGTGTATGCACGCAGCACTTTAATTTTATATTAAAAAAGTCACTATAGTAGGCTAATGTTTTTATTAATTAATGACAGGAGCGGTGGTTGCTCGTGAGTTTGGACTACCTTGCGTTGTTGGTGCCCAAAATGCTACAAGATTTTTTAAAACTGGTACGTTTATTTAGAAATTAT
This sequence comes from Polydesmus complanatus, assembly GCA_034692225.1. NCBI lineage: Eukaryota > Metazoa > Arthropoda > Diplopoda > Polydesmida > Polydesmidae > Polydesmus > Polydesmus complanatus. Next base: position 29,814 of record JAQGAZ010001268.1, on the reverse strand, counting down.
TGGAATTAAAAATTTGAATTATATTTAATTAGGTGATATTATTCTACTGGATGCTACAAAAGGGACCATTACTAAATCAAGTACCGGCACTGATACGCAAAACTTAATTTAAAAATCCATAATTATTAACTAATTTACACTACCCGGTATTGTAATTTGAAGCTGTTGAGCATTATTTTTAAATTTTATTTTAATTTTTGGTCATAAAATGTTTTAATATTGTTATATGTGACGGAATGACTTAATTAAGTCTCGGAATTGTTAAAAAAAATTAAATTAAATTAATTTTTTATTATAATTATTTCCAAATCTGTTATTCTGCATTTTGTATACGAAATTCATATTTCGAAATTCGAAATTCATATTTCTGAGGTGAAGGGTGTAGTACGGACCGCGTTCGAGTCCGGAAACTACCTTCTCTTCTTTGACTAACAAGGGGTGACATTATGGCCTTTCAAGACTCTCTGTCTTCCCCGCTGTCCATTGGACAGTAAAAATTGACTAATTAAAAAAAAAAAAAAAATTAAGAAAGTATTTTTGATATCCGCTCCCCCCTCCCCCACCCCTTCCTTAAAAAAGAAAGATATTATGTAATAAACAAGCGCCGAGATTGCAAAGCGCGATTTTTCTTTTGGGAAAAATGACAAATTTAACCACTTTTTTAGGCAAAATAATATATAAGAACTTTAGCTATATTTTGTAGAATATCAACTTTTGTAGAATAAGGGGCAAGTGAAACAATGCAATGTAACAGGACCGGAAGTGTTGTGATAAAAAAGCTAAGGTGTTTAAAGTTGCAATATAGACCTAACTTAAATTTTATCGCTTTCATCATTTAATTTACTATCATTTTCTTGATTAGAATTCTGTTTACTCTGATGTACGTCATTTCGTTTACATGTATACCGCTCGATCCGCCCAGCACCTTTGCCTTGGGCATAGTTGGGTTGCATAATAATGCAGTTAAATTAAAGCCTCAGGAGGCCCTGTGTCGCCTCAACTGAGTATGGTATGCTGCAGATGCTGCAATAGAGTATGTAATTATGTTTGCTTGGTTGGAACAAAAATAAAATAAAAATAAAATAAAAATAAAATAATCTAAATGTAAAGGCACGTTACAGTATTTTATTCACATAATAAAAATTTAGCTTACATAATCCTCAGGAAAAGACATTCTGCGTAGCCGAAGGGTTTAGGCGAGATTCCCAGACCTCAGACTCACCTCACTGTGATTTTTATCTATGGGGATATGTAAAAGTTGGCAATATAGGCTACAGTACTGTACTGATATGTATAATAGATATAATGATATACATAATTAAGTAATATAGAGTAGTAGGCCTACAGTATTGAATAATCAATTCAACAGTATGACGCGTAGGCCTATTCACATCAGGAAACTTCACTGCTTGAAGTATTCAGCGTCAAAATTTGCTGTCCACTTAAGCTTTAGATTTAAATTTATTTTTCAACATAATATTATTGTTAATTTACTTGACGTTGACAACACCATTCAATTGCAATTTTATTTATCAAGTATCGGTATCAGGTACTATTGTTAAATGAATCCAAAAAATAGTATAAAACTGAAAAAATATCGAAATAGCATCACTTTCATTGATTTAAATCAAATCATACTGTAAACTTCACAAACTGAATTTCACTTTAAAATAATCATGAGACCCACTCAAGGTTTTGTTTGCGTTTTGATCTTAGTTTGTACAGTTGTGGCTCAGGTATGAATTAAGGTCTAGATTTTATTAAGCTCTCTAAATGTAACTAAAACACGCTTATTTGTAGGTGAAATCCGGTAATTGTCCGCCAAAAATTAAAGATGCGGTACGTTATGATAAATTTTAAATAAGAAACAATCATTGCAAATTAATTTTAATAACTTTACTTGTGCCGGGAATAAATTACTTGCACTGTATTAACATTTTAAAATGTACCACATAATTATGTATTTTTTAGGTAAAAGCTATGCAAACTGTTTGTGTTTCTGAGGATGTTGACATAGACAACATTACTGAACAGGTACAATGTCTTTATTTCATTTATCAGCTACATAAAATTATTTTAAATTTAAAAGAAATAATTTACAGTAAGAAATAGCAGCATTTCAAACTTTAACTAAAAAAATAGAATTCTTTTCTTTAGAATGATATTTAATTTTTATTATTGAAATAATTAATGTAGGCCTACTTAAATTGTATTGCTCCGACTAATTAAATTTTTTTTAAAAACAAATCTATTTTAAACTAATTAATTTTTTTAATTTCATTTTTACCTAACTAAATTAAGTTGTAAAAATAATTCTTTTTCTATCATTTTAAAGGAACAAGCGGCTATTCAGGAGTGTTTAATGCAAGAATCACAAGTAAGTTTAAAATTTAATAATTCAACATAGCTTCTGTAGGTCTTATTTTCTAAGTTAATTAAGCAACATATTTTAAATTCGAGGTAATAAAAATCGATCGTGACATTAAAAAAATTGATGTACACTGATTTGTTAATTCTATTAGAAACATCTTTCTTTTGACGATATAAATGCCAAATGTAACAGCGAAATGGTACGAATGTTAAAAACAGTTTAATACGATATTGAAACCTGTTAAAATATAATTTATATTTCAGGACTTTGAAGATAAATTGACATGTTTTCGAATTCAGTTGGAAAAAGCGTCTTGTAGTCCACAAGATTTTACTGAAAACAACAACTAATCAAAACAGCCCAATAATATTCTGAACAATAATAATATTCTGAAATGAGTGTCAATTAAAATAAATACATTTGCATTAAACTTACGTTGTTTATCTACTTACTTCTGAGTTTTGATGTCGCAAATAAAATACTGGGTGAAGTAAGGCATATACACAGGGTAAAAAAATCTCGTCTTTTTGGAAAAAAAAAAATAGCTGACAAAGTTAAAAACGTAAAAGTTGTGCTTTTTTGTAGAGAAATTCATAGGTTTTTCGGTTTACTGTTAAATGATTTAAAAAAAATGAAAAAGTATGATTATCTAATACAGCATTATTCCCCAATAAAAACGCATCAAATTTCCTCATCAATTCGTTTATTAGCACTGTTGTGATTTTTCTTTGAAATTGTTTAGCTAGTTTAGCTATTTTCAAACATAGTACAGTATTTGAAATGTCTAGAGGAATATTTTAAAGGTGTAGCCAGGCTAAGATTTGCCAAACAGTTGAAACAGCCCAGAGGCGTAGCGCTGGGGGTAATCAGCGATAGATTTACAGTAGTAGTCAATTGTAGCCAATGCTACGCGCCCCCTGGCTTTTGGGGGCCCCGCGCATAGATCAGAAAATGTTTAGCCTGTCAAATTTTGATTGTAATTCATATTTTAGGGGCGGCCTAGAGCACAAAAAGGCGAAATTGTGTCAATTTTCTTAAGAAAAACGATGTTCATAATAATATTATAGCAAAATTATAGCAATATAATATTACAGTAGGATATATATACTGTAGATTATTATAGTACGTGTATTTTATATTGATAAGATAACTAATTTTTATTGATAAAAATTATTGTAAAGGTCAATGTATAGCCTACAGCGTTAAAAAAAAAACCATAATAATAAACTAAAAAACATACTGTACCGGTATTTTAAAATAAATACATTACAAGTTTCGGCCCTACTAGTATTTTACTAAATTGACGAAATTTAGTTTTAATTTGCCAATCAACTCAAGTTATAAAAATATACAGTATTACCGCATAATTTAAATGCTTCGATTTTTTTCAATTACCCTATTTTATTATGGTCTAATTATCCCTAATGGGTGATCTCCTCTGTGCATTAATCTTCTCTCACAAAAATTAATGGGACCTTGTCAATTAACCTCCCATAACATTGTAACACAGGCATGATCGCACCTCGCTTACTGTGTATTATTATTTTTTTTAAAAGATAATTAGCATGTTTTAAAACACTCCTCTTCTTTAGTTAGTAACTTGCCGGAGGAAGGAGCGCGGGAGATCTGTGGGGCCGCTTTTCTCTTTCTGTCTCTCCTCCCCCCACCCTTCGCTTTCCTTAATAAAAGCAATTAAAAATTTCTACTTGTACATTATTATTGAGAGCAATACAGTAATATGAAAATCTATTGATTTGTAAAAAATATCGATACTGGGAACCAATTAAGGTTAAATAATAAAAACAATTGAACACTTAACAGATAATAATAATTGATTAAGGATAAAGCAATAAAATAATCGGTTAATAACTTAATTTTGTTCAAGCATATTTTTTTATCGCGTTTATTGCGTCACACAAAAAGCTTGTGCGCTGACGAGCGCTTATCAAATAAAAGGAAAGTTGGTAGGAAGTTTTCGTCAGACCAGAACAATTCCGACCTTCAATCGCACGAGAACGTTTGTCCTTGGGAGTGCGAATTAAAAATTGTATAGCTTACTGTAATGATTACTGTGTGATTTGCTTTGGTAATGTAACGTTACAAGCATACAATATTAAACATTTTTAATTCATAATTTTGAGGTATTATCCAATCTACAAGATGATCGGAATTCTGATATTTTTTTTCGGGAGTTGGATACTTAAGAAAACTTTGTCCAAACCGGCCAAACCGAGTAAGTTTAATTTTAAATTACTTTGTTTTGTTATGAAATTCCATGTATCTTTCAAATTACATGTATTGTAAAACAGCTTAGCATAGGCTAAATAGTTAAATTCATTATGTTATTATTATTACTTTTTTGGCAATAGATACTTTCAAGTATTGGTTGAAATATCTTGTGGCATATTTTTATGCGAAGAAGATTAAGAAGAATTGGCCTCCAGCATTTTCTTACTCGAAAACAGCAACCGACCTTGGAGGGTTAGGTGTTTTCAATCCACCTGATGCTTGGAGGAAAGATTGCCCACAAAAGTTTTCTGGTGAAAAGAATGTAAGCAAACAAATGCTTTGTTAAAGTTTGTTTGTTATATATCAACCTTCTTATCGGTTATTCTAAAGGGCGAGTACTAAAACTTAGATAAAATTAGGGAAAATACAGTAGGATCTGATAATTAATATCGTTATTGTTACCGGTATTTTTCTATAAATCTTCTTCAAAATGTAAAAGGATCAATAACCTCTTGGCCTAATAATTTTTCTAATTTTCGTAATTCCCAGCGCGTAGTTCTTATATTTCCATGTAATTAATAATAGGCTAATTGTTCTTTGCAAAAATCTTTTGACAGCAAACTGATGCAATAGAAATTTGGGGAGGTGACAAACAAGGAAATTTGCTTTTTATTTCTTTCTGGCGAAGGCCTGATCGTCAGGCAGAAATTATTTTGTACTTAAAATTAACTAACGGAAATGTGTATCAATTGCCTTCAAATCCTGATACGATTGTCCACCATACTGATGGACAATCGTTTAAAGCCTGTGGACTTAGCATTGAAATTCACGAGCCTGTCAGACGGTGTCGAGTCACTTTCAGCGGTTTACTAAGGTCAGCGGTTTAATTTTAATTAATTTTTTCAACTGAAAAAAATATATTTTAAAATTAAAAATTGTAAAGAAAGGGCACAAGGCAACAATGGCTTGATTCTGAACAAAATGAAGATGTTGTTGATGTCCAATTTTGCTTTACGTGAGTTTTTTCAAAATTAAATTTTAAACATGACATTTTAAAATGAGGTTTTTAGATGGCATCCTGCTTCTATGTATTATACTTTTGAAGATAATCACGATGTTTCTGCAATAGCTGATAAGTTGGCTCAAGCTCAATGGGAGAAAGATACTTTAAAAAATCCCAAATTGTAAATTATTATTTATGAATTAGTTAAATTAATTATGCCAAGTTAATATGTGAACTAAATTTTCGTTAGCATTAATCTGGAAGGATATGAAAACTGGGGTCATTGGTATGGAAGAGTAAATGTAGAAGGAGAGAAAGAAAACAGACTGTTGCTTAGAGGCTCAAGACACCGAAAATACGGTAATATTTTATTTTTAGTGCTATTATAGTCGCCATAAAAAATTGTATATCGAATTTGAAATTTTATTTTAAGGAATTTTTGATTGGAACAATCTTCAACAAAGTGTTGTTTTAAAAGGATATACACAAGTAAATAAAATTTTAATTTAGTAATACGGTAATCGTTTATTTAAAATAATAATGGGGGTTTTTTTAGAAAGGAATTGGACTTCATATTGACGTGACTAATTCAACTGAAAATATTAAAAAGTATGTCTTAAAAGTTTATAGAACAACAAATTATTTTTTGAAATTATTATAAACTCGTTAACTATTTTCCAACATGCAGCGTTGTTGATGGATACTTGTCGACTCCTGCTGACATGAAATCTGCCACGATATCTAGCATAGATTGGAATATTGATGCTCTAACGTCGGAAAAAGAATTACCGAGAAACTTTTCTTATAATTTTATAGCAAGTACGAATTTATTATTATTATTAGTAGGCTATACTGTACTTGGTTATTTGTACTAATAGAAATATGAAATAGATAAAGAAAAACGCTTGATTGGTGGAACTTCTCATAATAAACTTGGATTTCGATTGAATCGAGGAAGCAATTGGAGCGCTGAAACTTTAATTTCGCCCATAAGTTTTCATATTGAAAACAAGGATGACGGATTTGGATTTCTTATAATTACTAGGCCGTATGTTGGTTCTTGTTCTATTCAAAGACCAGATTTAATACCTATAATTGAAAGTTCGGGTAATTTTTTCTATTGAAAAGAATTAATTTTTTTAATTTAAATTTATTATTTTTTAAAATATAAATTAATTACCGGTATTTTTTTTTTAATCAAGATTTTTCAAAGGTGGAGAAAATAGTAACGTGTTTTCAAGATCCAGAATGTGCGGATGGACAATTGGTCGGGGGTAAAGGAGCGAGTTTAGCACATTTAATGAAAATTAAAAATGATTCACAACTGTCAAAAGTAAGCTAATTTTATTTTTCAAAGGAGTGTAAAATAATAAATTAATTTTTACAAACAGTTTGAAGTGCCAAATGGTTTTTGTGTCACCAAATTTGGATTTGAAATGATGATTAAACAAAGTAAAGTTGTGCAAACAGCAATTTCTAATTTAGAAAATGTTGCTTGGTAATAAAAAAAAAACACCTTTTAATTTATACCAGTCCTATATTAAGTATTTTTTTTTTAAATAATTTTTAGGCAAAAAGTAGATGGTTCGCTGCAAGATGCTTGTCAAAGGTAAATGTGGTTAAGTTGCAAAAAAGATTAAACATTTTAAATTATGATTAATTCCAGTTGTGTCGATGCAGTGATTAAAGCGGAAATGCCTGTCATTGTCAAAGAAAACGTAGACAGACAATTGAAGAACCTTTTTGACACACAAAATTTGCATAATAAAGCATTTGCGGTTCGTTCGTCGGCTATCGGTAACCTTTTTTGAATTCATTATAGGCTAATATTAAAATGAAGCTACATTGTACTTCCTGTTTGATTTCTCATAGGTGAAGATGGTGAAGAATTGTCATCCGCTGGCCAAAATGAAACATTTTTAGGAATAACTGGACTGAACAATGTAATATTGACGTAACAATTAAAAGAAATTGTAATTATAAATTAATTCAAATTAGATTTGCGATGCAATAGTTAAATGTTGGGCATCTCAATTTGCATTTAGATCCGTTGAATATAGGAGGTGGGTTAAAAGTTGTTAATTATTTCTTCGTTAATATCTCATAAAAAATCAAAATATTTTTTAACTAGGCAAAATGGACAATTGATCAATTCAGGAATGAGCGTGGTTATTCAAGAAATGGTAGCCGCCGACTCGGCTGGCGTTTTATTTAGTAGAGATCCGCGTTCTGGAAGTAATAGCACGATGATCATTTCATCTAATTATGGCCTTGGAGAGGTAAAAGTCATTAAAATGTTTTTATAGTTTGATAAAAAATATTATAAGCATAATTTTCATCAATAGAGTGTGGTTTCTGCATTGTCTGATCCCGATACAATTATTCTTCAAAGAAGTCCAAGCGATCGCCTAACAATAAAAAATAAACAAATTGGAAATAAATCTTCTAAAATAGTTATTTCCGGTTTGTTACAACTTTTTTTTTTTAAGTTAAAATACGGTTATTAATTTTATAATAACTCTTGATTTTCAGTTGACGGTGGGACAATCGAAGAATTGAATTCAAAGGAGGAAAGCAATCAGTGTTCTCTTTCTGACGACGTAATAATGCAATTAGGAGAAATAGCACTTTACTTGGAAAAACGTTACGGAAGTGCCCGAGATCTTGAATGGGCAATAACTAAAGATGGATTATTTATTCTTCAAGTAAGGTGCATGTATTTGGCTATTATTGGATTGATTAATTGTGCATTGTTTTTTTTTTAATAGTCTCGACCGGTTACAACCGGAGTTGCCATAACAGAAGACGAGTTGATGCACGAATTTGATTGTGGCATTCGTTCTGATTATGAATCATTTACAAATGCTAACATCGGGTAAAAGTGTTTTTTAAAAAAAAGATTATGATTTAAATTCATAATTTTTATTCATTTCTTTTAAAGTGAAGTGATGCCCGGCGCGCATACTCCACTTATGATAACTGCTGATCGGAGAGTTCATGGTATTTGTTTCTTGGTAAAAAAATCTTTACATGTTAATATCAATGCCCATTTTAATTTATTTCATTTTTAGAGTAACCCAAACTTTAGTCAGTTTGATCGATACGACCCTACAAATGCTACTGTTTGCCCTTATTTTTATAATAATATTTTTTTTGACCGAGTAATGGTAAGTAATAGAAGGTGAAAGCGTTTTATAATTATTAACCGTCAGTTAAATATTAGCAAAAAAGATGGAATTTAGAAGAAAAAAAAAGCGTGATGACAAAAGCTATGGAAATTGGTTTTTTTGGGAGAGTTATAGAGGGTGATGAAAATATTGTGAAAATGGTTAACGAGCGATTTCCGCCCCCAACATTTTTCGGAAAAGTTATGGGAATGATTTTTCCTTTTGTGGTTAATTTTTTTAAATAATAAATTGCTTTTAATTTCGGTTTTTTTCATTATAATTTTTAACTTGAAATAGGGAATGATCATGGGTAAAAAGTTTTTAAAATCCGCTGAAGAAAGATATCGACATTATCCGATGCATGCGGAAGGTGCAAAGACGGCACAAGAAGCATTTGATAAGATTTGTAATAAAGTGATGGATGTTAGAGAGGTAAAATAAAATCTAAAATGTGTGCAAAAAAAGCATTTATTAGACAGATTTATGTAGTAGATTTTACTTAATGTTTAAAATAAAATGTGCAGATTTTAATGGGTCACATTCAAATAATGATGGGATCCAATTTTTGGAATTTTGTCATTTTAAAACTTCTTGCTGGAGATAGTTCTGGTAATTAATTTTATAAATTTGAATTCAATTTAGTAAATTTATTAATTTTAACTATTTTTGTTAGAATTTACTTTGGAGCATTACCATGATTTTTCAATATTGGTAGGGAGCGGAAATGGAGCAGAAAGTGGCGATGTACCTTTCAGTATGATGGTTTGGAAAATAATGCCATTAAAATAATTTTAAGTTTAAATTTATAAGTAATAAATTTAATAGGAACTGGTAAATCTAATAACCTTATCAAAAGCTTATACGGACTTTAGCACTATGGATTCAGAAGTAAAATTTGAACATTTTGTTGTTTTAATTTCTGGTACAATTGCAATTTTCTGTTTTGTTTCCAGAAAGCATTAACTTTGATAAACACAGATAAAAGTACTGTAGGTCAGAAGTTTCGAGATTTTATAAATCGTCACGGTCATCGTGGAATAAGGGAGGTCGGTATTTGATCAATATTTAATATTTTCAAAGAATTAATTGCTTTAATCGATTAAAGTTTGAAATGCGAGTGCCTTCTTGGGGAATGAATCTCAAAGGGTTTGTTGAGATTCTACAGGTAGAATAAAACGATATTTAAGCTTGTTATATTACAAATTTATTTTAAATTTTTTAATGTTTTAATTTAGAAAATGGTGAAAGGGGCCAAGGGACAAAATCTGCAAAACACTAAACCTATTTCAATCAGCGAATCTATTAAAGCCATTAAAACTCCGTTGAGTTACATTAGAAAGTAAGTTTAAACTGCAGCTAAATTTTAATTTCAGTGATGTTAATTAATTTTTGTATAAAATAGAAAATTGTTAGTCTATGCTATAAGTGGATGCAAAAGTGGGGTTTGCTTTCGTGAGCAAGCTAAAGTAAGATTTATACCAGAAGATAAAAATTATAATTACAGTATAGAACATTGAAATTCACAAAATGTTTTTTTTTATCTTTAGTCGATGATGATAAAAGTTGAAGATTCGTTAAGGAAATCGTTTTGTCTTTTGGCCAAATACATGGTGAACGAAGGAATTTTGCCTGATACAGATTTGATTTATTTTTTAACTTTTGAAGAAATTGGTCAAGTTCTGAAAACGAGATCGTCTTCATTATTATCGAGGTTAATCATATTAAAATTATTTTTTCTTTTAAGAAAAATAGTTAAATATTAAATTACATATTATCATTATAACTTTGGGCTATTTGTGCATCGCCACTACCAAACTATGGTTATAGTGGTGGTGCTCAATGTGCCAAAAAAGAAAAGGGTTAATGAAGGCAATAAAAATTAAATTAATTATGTTTTTTCCCAATTTTTTCTGGACAGAGCACAAAAAAGACGCCGGGTTTATCCCAAAATGGATTCAATTCGATTTGAAGAAATGTTCACTGGATTTCCTGAACATGTAAATTCCATATAATTATACCGGTACTTTAAGTTCATTTTATATATACTTTATATATTTTTTTAACAGTGGGATAAAGAAATCGAGAAAAACACACATTCTCTTAATCATACTTTAGAACTTAAAGGTTTGTTTATTTTATTTCTTTTAAATTCTAAATTTAATTATTCTTATTTTTAGCCTATCCTGTTTGTCACGGTAGCATTAAAGGAATAGCTCGAGTAATAACGTCACTTGATGATGCTCATTTAATTCAAGTAAATAATGCACAACATAACAAACAAATCAAAATTTAATTTAATTTTTAAACTTGACTTCAGAAAGGGGATATTCTAATAACAATTGCTACTGATATTGGTTGGTCACCTTATTTTCCAATGATTAGTGGAATAGTAACTGAATTAGGAGGCCTCATTTCTCATGGTATGGAAATTTATTAGAAAATATTTCAGTGCTCTATTTCACATTTGACATTAATGATAACGATATAATGTAAACAAAACAGGCGCTGTTGTTGCTCGAGAATATGGTTTGCCTTGTTTAGTAGCTGCAACTAAAGCAACTCAATTATTCCAATCAGGTAAATACATTTTTATGATTGAATATTATTATTATCTTTTGGTTTTGGTTTTGGTTTTAACATTTTACATCATTTTGGAAAAAAAAAAAGGTGATTACGTTCATTTGGATAGTACCAATGGAGTTCTAAGGAAGCTAAAACAATGATTCTGTGGGCATTGATCAAATTATTAAATTCCTCTAGAAATACAGTACCGGACGTACTGCATTAAATAAAATTTTGACATTTTTTTGCTAAAGAATTATTTTGCAAACATATAAATCTTAATAAGTTATTATCAATGGATTGGTGGTTTTAGAATTTGAAATTTTTTGTGAATCGATGAAAAAATAAATTTTAATAAATTTGGCATTTTTTTTTAAGATACCGTATATAAGAATTTTTTTAAATACAGGTACAGATTGTAGACCTACTACAATAGATTTTAAAAAATTTATTCAAATTTGTAGTTAAAACTGCTTGCTACCGATTTAATAGTGAAATTGTTAAGTACATGTAATTAAAAAGCTTTAATTTTCATTTTGTTTTTAGTTGCAATAAATAAAAATACAATAAAAAAATTATTTTTTTTATTTTAGTTTAAATCAGAACTATAAATAATTTAAAGACAAATTAAAAACCAAATTTAATATGCTGTTATAAAGCTGAGTTATTCCTCTTTTTTTTATTACAAAATATTTAAATAGTTTTTGAAAAGAAAATTAAAAGTAGAAACGATTTTAAAATTAAATGATATGTTATTTTTGAAAATAATAATTATATTGCTTGCAATAATAATAATAAAAAATGTTCTAACAATTAAATACTGGTTTGAATAAATAAAAAACTCTTATTTCTAAGAAATAATCTAGTTCAAGATAATTATTCATAATTTTAGGTCGGAGCCTTAATTAATTTTAATTACCCATTTTACATGAAATAATAATTACATTATCCTACTCAGGACCTAGGCTACTGTAACCAAAGATGTGCTGCAACAGTAGGCCTACTGTATTAACTTTATTCCGTTAAAATGAAAGGGAGTTTTTAAAATTATAAAATTTAAGTTTGTTTGATGAAAACTTTCGGAAATGTAAAATTAAATAATTATTAGGAAAACAACTACCTTAGCTCGTTATAATACGTAACTCCTCCCTCCGCATTATGTGACTAAACAATGAGAATTTGATTATAATAGAAATAATTGCGTAAATCTTTGAGGATTTGCAGAGTTTAGTAAATCCCCGATCAAATCGAGAGACGTGGCAGAGAGGCTACGATTCCTTTTCCACGTCCGCCATTTTTGGTTGTTCGATACAGTGGTTGACGGTTTTGATAAGCATTTATATTGACCAGCATCTTCTTCCGAAGGTATATAAATAGTAAATTATCGAATAAGCCACCATTAACATTTGTGGCGCATAATTAAATCCCGGAGCGAAGGTACATTGAGAAACAATAAGAGAATAGGAGTATAAATTTTGCGACTTCAAGGTATGTTGATTGCTGTGCCACCGGCATTTCCGCCATGTTGCTTGAAAAACCTTTTTTTAAATTTTTTTTTTCCCCGTATTTCGTACTTTTCTAACTGTCACGTCGTAATTAATTTTATGCTGTGACGCTTTGAACTTGTTCACATGTACATTTTGAATGAATGCGAAGTGATTTGAACTTTTCTAAATGCGTGATGTACATGACTCAATGTGCCTAATGAGATGATACATTGACATTTTCTTAACATATCCGCCTTGATTTCGATCTTTATAAAATGTGCGGGAACGTCGAAGCTCTTTAATCACAGTTAACATATTTGTTTTTTTAGTTTCTGCTTTTCTGAATAATTAAGATTTTTACATTAATTAAATTCTCTGTAATTTCCGATTGTTTATAATATTTTTGGTAATAAATGGGCGTTGAAAATGTTTACGTGTAACTGTTGCTTAATCAAGTTCATAATAGGACAGTTACTGTAATTGTTTTGTGCTTTTCTTTTTCAATTTTAGAACAAACCTTAAAAATGGGAAACATTTTTGCTAACTTATTCAAAGGATTATTTGGTAAGAAAGAGATGAGGATTCTGATGGTCGGATTAGATGCGGCCGGTAAAACCACTATTTTATACAAATTGAAACTCGGAGAAATAGTCACGACCATACCGACCATAGGTAAATTATTTAATGTTGTTTAATCAAAAATTTTGTTTAATCATTTTTTTTTTTAAAAAGGATTTAACGTGGAGACGGTGGAATATAAAAACATTAGTTTTACGGTGTGGGATGTCGGTGGTCAAGACAAAATTCGTCCGCTATGGCGCCACTATTTCCAAAACACTCAAGGTTGACGTTATATTTGTTTTTTTATGGAATGCAATTTTAATGATTGTTCTTTACTAAAATTTTTCAGGATTGATTTTTGTCGTCGACAGTAACGATCGAGAACGTATCGGTGAAGCTCGAGAAGAATTAATGAGAATGTTGGCCGAAGATGAATTGAGGGATGCCGTTCTTTTGATCTTTGCAAACAAACAGGTGTGAAAAGAGTCTAATCTTGGTTTTTCGAAAAGCTAAATTTTGAATTTATAAATTTTAATAATTGGCAATTATATGGTTAGAGGCACTTAAAAAGGGTGTTTTCTTTAGCTAACTATACAGAAAATTACAATTTTTCTGTAAATAAATAAGGAAATAACATTCTTTTAAATCTTTGAAAGTAAACAAATGTCACGGTTCAACGATTTTGTTGAAACTGTCTTTGAAAAGCGTATTTATTTTGACAAGTTTTCGAGAACAATGAACTTTTAGTTTGTAGGAATTGTTTTACTAATGTATTATAATCTGGTTTTTACTTAGGATTTACCAAACGCGATGAATGCTGCAGAAATCACGGACAAACTAGGCCTTCATTCGCTTCGAAATCGAAATTGGTACATTCAAGCTACGTGCGCAACAAGTGGAGATGGTCTATACGAAGGTTTAGACTGGTTATCCAATCAACTTAAAAACGCTAATCGTTAATCGTCGATAATGTCCACTAATTTACAGCTGTCTTCAATTCCCGATAATATTTTTGTGTTAATAGAGATTGCAAAATTTCCAATCCAATAAAACGTTTTTGGCCTGTTATTTATTGTAAGGCTTTTTTTTGCAATTAGACATTTCCACTGTTGAGCATATTTTGGTCAATTTTTGCGTTGGAAAATTTTGCGATCTCTTATAAAAAAAAAGTTGAAGAAAATTTGATAGTGCACATTCAATCTACCTGGTTCCGTATGCCTCAAGTGCCCCTGACTTAGAGGACTAAAAAGTCGTTTTGATTAAATTAAATTCAACAGCAAAAATAACAAAAGCATTCTGAAAAGTTGATCCAGTGCGATTTCGAATTTTATATAAAATAAATTTTGCTAGCTATGTGATCGATTTACGTTTCATGAGTTATATTAGTAGATTGTAAATTACAGTTAACGATTTTCATTACGCATTGCAAACTTTGTTTTTAACGATTCGTTTACCGGTACTCATTTATTAAAAAAAAAGTTCTAAGTTAATTTAATTTTGAAACTATTGAAATGTACGCCAATTATTACATTCCTGTTCTAAATTATTGTAATTGCACTAAATTTAATCTTTTTTTTTTTATTACTTTTGAGAAGAGCTAGAGAGTGATTTTTTTTCCTACATTTTTTTTTTTAATTTAATCGCATTGGATAAAGTCGATGTTCATATCCCTCTTGATGCCAATTCTTGCACTAATCTCTATTTGTAGTAAAATACTTTTAATTTAATTGTCCGTAACCGTTTTAATGATTGGTTTTTGCAGCAAGTGTAATTATTGTTGACGGTTCGGTCAATTTAAAAAGTATCATTCCTGATTTAAAACTTTTGCTTTTGAGGATCCGGTTTTGTAATTATTTCTTCACGTCCACTATCAATGAACAATAAATTTTTAGAAGGTATTTTTTTTGCTTAGTTCATTTATAGATACGTTTGTTGTTATTTTATAATACATTTAATAATAGTTAAATATTTGAGTAGGCTACATAATTTATTTTAAACAGTTTACATAATTTTTTTTTAATTGATGATACAGTATTTTTATTTTGCAAATTAGAATATTTTTTTAAAAATTTTATTAGAATTAAATGACAACCATGTGTAGTATGGTTGAGACAATAATTATTATAATTTATATTATTTTGATCGAGATATCAAAGGGCATTAAACCACATTTAATGTACTATCAGAAGTTTATCAGGCCCTCTGATATGGAAATAATCGAACGACCCGAAATAATCGATCGACCCAATCGTCGTTATAGTATACAAGCGCAATAGTTACGGCGATACTATCGAACGATTTATTTGCAAATGCCATGACGCATTTTGAATAGTACAGTACTCGACGTGAAGCCGGCGAGTCGCAGCGCTACCTGCACACGAAAAGTTGTTCTTATTGTTTAAAAGAAGATGGCGACGAAGGTATTAGATCAGGCTTCTTACTTAGCAATGGATAAACACGCTCAGTTTAAAACTTTGCCTCAACCAGGTACGTTAACTATTTTGTTTAGTAATTCTAGTTCTGGCTGGCTTTTAGAGTTAAATGTTGTTAATGAAATACTAATACTGTATTAGTAAACTTGAGTAAAACGCTTGCCGAAAATGAAGGCCTGACAGTGCAATATAATTTATAGTGAGGCTACGGTAGCAAAATGACTATTTTCATTAACATCTATGAATTAAAAGTTGTTAATTTTATAAGCGGCGATTTCTTAATTCTAATTAGATTTAGATTTTGTGAGAAATTTAATAAGTGGGCTTAAAATAGAACGATCTTATGCAATGTCAGATGTTCAATTTGGCTGAATCATCTTTCGCATCAGCGAATTTAGAGTGAATGCAATTGTCATAAAATTGTCTTATATTTGGTAAAAAAATAATTTTTATTAATTTTATTTTAAAGAGTTTGATAAAAATGATGTCATCAGCGAAGAAAATATCATTGATAAAGAACAGCAGATTTTGGAATTGGGACAAATGTTTAGCAAAACTGGTAAAGCTGAAGGTAAAATTTATAAAATGATGCTGGTAAGGGGTAGAATTACATATAATAATTTTATTTTTAATGTATAGAGTTAGGTCAACTTATTAAAAACAGTCGACCATTCTTCGGGTTAATTAGTAAAGCAAAAGCTGCTAAATTAGTTCGGGCTTTAGTGGATTTGTTTTTAGACATGGAAGCTGGAATCGGATATGAAGTATGAATACCAAATTAAAATTATGACACGTGAAACTAAAATGTTTTTTTTTTAAACAGGTTGAGTTATGCAAAGATTGCATTGATTGGGCAAAGCAAGAAAAAAGGACTTTCTTACGACAATCTCTCGAGGTAAAAACATTTTAAAATATCTTCTCAACATTTAAAATTTAATTGTTTTTTATTTTATTTCTTAGGCTAGATTAATAGCTCTTTATTACGATACTGAAAAATATTCTGACGCATTGCAATTAGGTAATTGTTTTTGAAATTGGCAAAGTTGGTTAAAGCAATTTTAAAAATTTTTGTCATGTTTTAGGCACTTCATTGTTAAAGGAATTGAAAAAGTTAGATGATAAAAATTTATTAGTAGAAGTCCAACTTCTTGAGAGTAAAACTTACTTGTCACTTGGGAATCTACCTAAAGCTAGGTACATTATTACTGTAACGAATTTGAAACAGTTATGTAAATTTATTTGATTTGTTAAAATTTTAGAGCGGCATTAACATCCGCAAGAACTACGGCCAACTCTATTTATTGTCCACCAAAGTTGCAATCGTCTTTAGATTTACAGTCCGGTAAATTAAGCGAATATTCTTATCACTAAAAGCATTAAAGGGTTGCAATTACAATGAAATAATATTTCTTATGTAGGTATTCTTCACGCCGCGGATGAAAAGGACTTCAAAACTGCTTATTCATATTTTTATGAAGCCTTTGAGGGTTACGATTCAATCGATAATCCCAAAGCTTTGGTAGCTCTGAAATATATGCTTCTTTCTAAAATTATGTTAAAAGGGTGGGTATAATTATTTTGATTTTAGTAAACGCACCGGTATTATTATTTTGTTCTTTATTCAGCTCTGATGAAGTTCAAGGAATCATCAGTGGGAAACTTGCTCTTCGATATGCTGGTTCTGAAATTGACGCCATGAAGAGCATCGCGCAAGCCAGCAGTAAACGATCTTTGGCGGAGTTTCAACATGTAGCTAGCAATCTTAAATACGTTTCGTTAAAAAAATGATTTTAAAAATGATTTTTTTTTTTTTGATTGTACAGACTCTGGTACAATATAAAAAGGAATTACTGGGAGATCCAATCATTCGAGCTCATCTGGATACTTTATATGATAACATGTTGGAACAGAATTTATGCCGGATAATTGAACCTTACTCTAGAGTTCAGGTTAGTTTTCTTTTATTAATCATCTTAGGAAGACAATATTGTCAAAATATTATGTTGCCGCGCTATATTTAATTTTATTGAATATATTTTTTCTTTATATTTTAGGTGGAACATATTGCCAAATGTATAAATCTTGAAATGGTAATTTGACGAGCTTACAAAATTTATTTCTACCTTGGCGATGCCAGTTTAAGGCTTTTACTTTATTTTGAAAAACATTATTTTATTTCTTTCATTTAATGAGACTACAATAAGACCGAAAAGCTATCCAAAAAAAATTTTTTAAGGACAATATTAGGCTACACAACAGAATTGTTGCATCGAAATTGACTATGGTGATCAAAGGTCATTTTGTTTTTGAAAAGTGTACTTTATAAAATAATTATATTGTTGAGTAGAAGTCTTAACTGGTTGTGGGTTGGGTTGAAAGGACATAATTATTATAATATTATTTCCTTCAGACCAGCTTAAATTTTTTTTTTTAAAATTGCAGGCTAATGTGGAAAAGAAACTCTCGCAGATGATTCTGGATAAAAAATTCAACGGTATGTCTTATTTTCTTTTCTTTTAAAGATATTAAGTTATTGCCAATATTTGTCAATTGAAGGAAATCCCTGAATTTTTAAATTGACAAAACATTTGGAAATAATATTGGAAGAAAATGTATGGAAAATAACGAATGTACATGCATTGTACTGCATTATTATAGTATCCACCGAATTTATTTGGTCTTTTTGAAAGTACATGTACTGTATCATTTAAAAATAAGCATTTTATAAATACAGTAGGTTTCTGTATAGGCCTAATGTGTATTTATAAATAAAAGTATTTGGGAATTTGTTTCAAGTGACAAATACTGCGATGAAAACGAATTTTATATTGGTTTACTTTTGTACGTTAATTTATGAACCCGCTTACGAATCGTTGGGTTTATTATAAACTTGTCTTAAAATTTTAAATTCCTGTTTATAGGTATTTTAGACCAAGGAGAGGGCGTCTTGATTGTTTTTGATAATGTACCTGTAGATAAAACTTACGAATCTGCTCTTCAAACAATACAAAGTATGGGGAAAGTTGTAGATGCGCTTTATCAGAAAGCGAAACAATTATCGTAACGTTTAAAATCAATTCGATGTTGCACAATTTGTAATTTTTTGCAAACAACGAGTGCAACTTATATAATGTAAAACAATGAATGATGAAAATTTAAGTCATTTTTTTTTTTTCGTTACTCCTAGAATTCAATTTAAATTAAATTTTTATATGGGAATAGAATTCTTTGGTGAATTATTAAAATAATTTCGAATCGACTAATACTGTAAACAAAACGAAAAGTTACGTTATAAAACCATTTTAATGCTTTTTTATTATAAAAAATTTATTTTTTAATCATTTTCAATTCATAATCTTTGGTTTCACCACGAATTTTAGTTAATTACCGGTAATAACAAAATGACAAATTTCACTATTAAAATAAGGCAAGCCGATCTTTACTTTTGAGTAAGATAGTTAATATCCACAACTGCATCTATAATCTTATACTGTATTTATATCGCTGAAATACTAAATTCGCAAAACCTTTAACGTTACATCGTAGCGTTTAATTACAGTAAAACCCGCTTATAGTGCGATTTGAGGGACCGACGAAAATTCGCACTATATCCGGGAAAGGCTGGAAATTTTTGAAATGAAGCATGTGCTCAAAAAAAAAAATTTTAGCCTGATGTTTTGGCTTTTATTTTACATACTGTTTTAAGTAGAGCTATAAACTGACTTACTATACAGACTTTTAATCTCTGGGGACCAAAATATGGTCGCACTTTAAGCGGGTATTTTTAACACATGTTCCAATAGTGTTGTTAAGGGACCGAGCAAAAATCGCACTATAAGCGGATTTTACTGTATGTTTAACCAAGCTCCACTTTTTAAACCTTTGTCGCTGGTTTGGTTTTTGCTATCCTATCCAGACCGACCTAGCTCAAGTTTGTAGGGCCAGCGGGGGCCTATAGCTGCTACAATGTCATGTTGTGTTCTTCATCCAGAAGTAGGTAGACAGTGATGTCACCCATCTAATTACTTTGCTTAACTTACAGTAACTGATCTTAAGGGAACTGGTATTGCCCAAGGTGCATAAACTGAGTTTGTAGTTAGTTTTTGTCATATTTTTGAAAACGATTTATTAGTTACATATTTGAATTGGACAGTTCAGTGTATTTCATAGGAACTGAACTTCAACAAATGCAGTTCTTGCGGTACATTATATCATAAGAACATTCGCCGAGATGTACCTAATAAGCTAAAAAAGCTAGATATAAACTCAGGCTGCATTGCTTCATTGAGTTTCCTTACCATTATTTTGAAAAAAAGCGAAAAAACTCATGGTTGTAAAACTTTCCAACAAGTGCAAATTATTCATACAGTACAGTGTACAATAAACAAGTGCAGTAAATGAACGATGGGTATAACTTAATTTAAATAATTATGGAAATCTTTCGGTAGAAATCAATATTTAATTAAAATATGCATGAGAAAATGGAATTTATAAAACCCTTTATTGATTTTTTTTACAGAAAATTTACTTTTTTGCTTTTTTCGGTTCAGCTTTTTTCACTTCGGGTTTAGCCGCGGCCTTTTTAGCTTCGGGTTTTGCTGCTGGTTTTTTCTCTTTTGGAGCTTTAGGAGCGGCAGCAGGTTTTGCTTTCGGCGCTTTAGTGGGTTTTGCGACCTTAGGTTTAGGCTTTTCAACAAGCTTTTTCGCCTTACTCTTTAGTCTGCTGAATTCTCTCCTAATAGTTCGATTGCGCTAAACAAACCAATAATTATTATTAGTAACTAATTTCCAATAAAAATAAACGATAACTTACAGCTTGCTTAGCCTTCATTAACTTAAATCTATCAAAGTCTGTTAATTCCGACCTCTAAAAGAATAAAAGCATTATTAATTACTAGATTTATACAATTTATTATTTAAGAAAATATTAAAGAGTAAAATAGTTCAGATATAAAATTAGCTTCATATATCGATCAGACGGCATTTCCTATCATATTTGAGGATCATCATTTATAAAATAATATAACTTGAGATCAGAATGAATTTAGTATTATACGTACAAGTTTTTTAGCCTGCAACCTCTTCGCCCAGTTGGTTTCGGCCCATTTCTCGCTAATGTTGTCCTTAAGCCAAGCTTTCTTTACAACTCGTGTTCCACAAGAGTGTTGGATGTCGATGCGAAACTTCGTCAAATGCATACGTTTAAAGGAAACAGATTGACGAGTAACACCCGATAATGGGCCATCGACCAAAGCCTAGATTATAAAGTTTTTATTATTGACAAAGAAGTTAGCTTGAAAATGTGTAAAATAATTCAATTACCCTGTTCTGGTCGACAACATCAACAATTGCGCAAATTTTTCCTTCATCTTTACCAAACGCGATGAAGGCGATGCGCCCAATCTCCACAAATTTTGTGAAAGGCTAAAATAATATAAAGGAGTTAAAAAAACCACATTGCAGTTACATAAACTTAAGCCTAAAATAAATCGCGGAACGTAACCTGATTGTGAACTCCCTAAACGAAAGCCGCATTTTAATTAAAACACAAACATAATTAATTACTCAATTATACAAATATAAAAAAAATATTTGATTTTTAACTACTGTATAACTTCTAACTTAATTAGTAGTTTCGTGAATAGCATGGTTACCGCCACGCTAACCACGTTTCCAGTTAGGCATATTGAAATCAGTAACGATTATGTATTATTAACTTCAAATTATGCCTCCAATACAAAATACGTAAAAAATAATTTAATCATACAATAAACTTTATAAAGCGTTATATTTTTAATATTACTTACCATTATATAAACAATTTCTTGAAAAATTTGCCTCACACTTCCCTGTCTAACGTACTCTCTTCTTCCACCGAGAAATCGCCACGCTGTATTTTCAGTGCTGCCTAGTTGAGTGCAGCCCCTGCGGCGACAGCTCTCAATGTTAATTATAAAAATAAAGATATTATTTGTGTAAATTATTAAAAATTTATTAAATTAAATTTAAAAATTTTATAAATATTTAAAATTACAAAATATTTTAAAATAATTTTAATTTTTTGAAAAGTTAGAGTTGCCAGTTTTGCGCTAGGAAATGACGTCATATCATAATTTCAATTTAGTCTTAAAAGGTTCAAGGATGAAGTGCTGCATTTGAAATAGATTTGGAATTTATCATTATTTTAACAAAATTATTTGATTATGTCTTCTAAATTACGCTTTTATTAGGTTGGTCAGAAGGAGGAATGGTAATTTTTTTCCCTACAGATTTTGAAATGGACATGAATAGTGCGGAAAGAAGCGATAGTGAGTGGGAAGACGAGTATAATAAAGGAGACACTCCCCTTGAAAATGAACTTGAAGAAGGCGAAATTGATGAAGAAGAAGATGAAATATATGTTGTAGCAGAATTTGAAGGCAATAGGAAAAAGTCTTTAAACCTGTTTAGTCATTTACCTAAAGAAGATATAGACGAACGTATCCCACTTACAACTTTTGCGAACACAACTAGAAAAGTTGTTGCGCAAGTCGAAAAGATGCCTTCTATTACCAGAAAAATATCTAACGAAAGAGTTGTGCACGTAATAAATAGAGACAATAATCGTAATTTTAACGAATCTACCAAATTTCGTAGCCGGCGAAGTAGTAGTCCTGTTTTAAATAGTTTTCCGCGAAGTAGTTCAATTAGGCCGCAAATGAGCGGATATTCAATTCGTAGGCAAAATATTTTAAGGTCAATTCATCGAAGAACGCGAAAAAACAGCCATAAGCGTATCCTTTTTTTAGTCTTTGATTGGCGTTTCATCTATGGACAGAAAATAAGCAATTTTGATTCTTGTTACAGTTAAGAATATTTTTCCTAATTAATTTTTTAGTGGTTCCTGCTAAACGAGAAAATAGTCGGAGTTATGAAGATTTGTTGGCGGAATACAAAGATATTAAATTTCAACTGCGAAATCTGAATCGT
This sequence comes from Polydesmus complanatus, assembly GCA_034692225.1. NCBI lineage: Eukaryota > Metazoa > Arthropoda > Diplopoda > Polydesmida > Polydesmidae > Polydesmus > Polydesmus complanatus. The sequence goes on along the minus strand of JAQGAZ010001268.1, from coordinate 7,033 downwards.
GAAGACAACACGGAATCTTGGGGTGAAAACAGTAATGAAGGAAGTTATGGAGATAAAGAAAACCGGGTTTATGTTAAAAATGTTAGTTCTTTGTTAATAATTTGAGCGGGATCTTATTTTAATGTTCTGTATTGTGTGATTTGTGTAGGATTCAAGTTTACCTCGAAGTGACGAAAAACATCACGATAATAAGCACTATCGAAAACCTTCCAGAGGTAGCGACGGTTTAGTAGTATTTCACTCTCAAAGTCTCGCCAATGAGGTTAGCATAATCACTGTTTATTAAATCGACCATGTCTAAACGGAATTTAAACTTCGTTTTAAAGGAGAACGATGATGACGAGGTGGATGCTTTAAGAAAAATAGCATTAGCGTCCAAATTAAATTTTAATAAAGAATTGAACGCTGGTAATTTTAATATTACAAGTATATTTTTTTCAATGACAGTGTTATTTTACTTTATTATTTATCTGTATAAGAAACTCCAGAAGTTGTTCAGGTTACCTCATCAGTGACAGCTCAAGAAGCCCCTGCAAAGAAAAGTAAAAATTTAGTAGGTTAATAAAATTATTTACTTGTTATTTATGGCAAGTTGTACTTATTATAGTCGCGGTTGATGTTGAGGATGATGAAGATCTGTTACGTGCTCAACTTTTGAGCTCGCTTACTTTGAAGCAGTTGGATAAGGTTGAAGCGAGTGATCAGCCTCCAAGTCTTCCAGAAAAAGTTGTTTCGGATGATAATAGCAAAGTGATAACTGAAATATCGGTACGAAATGATATTTCCCATAATATTATGGGATAAGAATGACTCAACTAAGTTAACATTTCTGATTTTTAAAAATTGATGACCTCGTTAGTGAATTATTTTGGTTTTGTTGTAGATTTTAAAAATCGGAAAAGTAATCTTTTGGGAATTAATTTTTTAAGAGTGTACATGTATTGTACTGTAGCGTACCTAATTACCGCGTATAAATTATTTTAGGTCAATTCTTTGGCGAGCTCTACTTACCAATTTTCATCGAAGCTTCCTTTACACGAACCTCTAGTCATAAATTTAAAAGAAGATTCTGATTCCGAGGCGGAAAACAGTTCGCCTAGTTCACATGGCCTGGCGTCCTTAGAAAGCATTGACGACTTGCTGAAATCGGCTAGAACATTATCTGAAGTATGTTGAAATACTTATAATTGGGGGTGTTGATATTTTTAACGGGTTTTAACATGTAGGCAACCACTAAGACAGATAAGCCCAATGAAGGTGTGCGTGCTACACCGTTGTCTGTATATAAATTACCAGAAATTGATGTTAATGAGTATAAAAGACTTAAAGTAAGCATTCACAGTTTTCATAGGATAAATTTATATTAAGTACATGTAATGATTTCTACCAGGCTGAAATTGCAAATCGGGAGCAAGTGAAACAAATCGCTAATTCTCAAGAAAAGGTTCCAATCGTAAAAAAATTAAATTTAACTTTACCTGATAAATTAAAATTAGCAGAAGCCAAATTTTTAAAATCTAAGTAAGTTATTATATTTATATCTTGATGGTTTCTTAATTAATATTTTTTTTTAAATTCAATTATGAATTTTAGTGAATTATTAATTAACGAAGAAAATGATTATTTAAAAGTGAACAGACAACTAACCTTAAATGAAAAATCTTTGAAAGCTACAGAATTGAAAATATTGGGTCTTGAACAGCAATTACATTCAGTGAGAAAGTTGGAATTATTACAAAAGCAACGGGTATCAGAACTAAAAAATCAAGTAAGCGTCTATAACGGAAAATGTTTTTAAGTTCCGGTAATTATCTTAACAACATAATTATAAATTACATCGTATAGAAAGCAAATTTAGAGCAAAAAATATCTTCAACAAAATCGAACAGAATGAAATTTCATCGAATTTGTTTTCATGTTGGAAAGACTATTTTAGGAAATGGATATAAAATTCCAGATAATGCGACGAGATTCAAGAAAACTCCATTGAAGGTTTTGCCTGTAAAATATTACTTTATAATATGAAGAGTGAATGAAAAATTAATTAACGTTTTCGCTTTAGGATAAAAAAATTAAGAATTCTTTAAAGAAGCCAAAATTTCGGCCAATCTTAATAAAGCAAGGTCAGAGCGCAAATAAATTAGCCAATAATTTATCAATAGCTTTGCAAAAATCTGGACTTCAAAAAAAAGCTCAAGAGTTAGTTTCACGGTTAGCAGAATTGAGGAAAGATACTCTTAAAAAGTCTGCGATCAAAACTAACACATCAAAGAACGAAACTCAGCCAACAGATACTCAAGTTCTTAAGAGAACAAGGCGTCAGTCTTTAACTAAAAAATTAAAAAAACAGAAAATTATGGATGCAGATGTTACTCCTGTTTCTAGCAAACCGTCACAGAAGTTGCCTAACGAAGAGGTGAATGCTACTGTTATTAATGAGTGAATGTATTTGTAATTCTTTATCTTTTGATTGTAGATCAAAGTTCAAAAGAAATTAATTATAGAAAATACTCCAAAAGTTTTAAATTCAATTTTTAATTTTCATCATTTATTTACGGATAAGGTATTAAATATATTTTAAATTCACCTAGTCAATTATGATCATGAAAGTTATTTGTTTTTGAATTTAGATTCCGCAAATTGTTCTCAGGGATGAAAAACAAGGTGTTGTTAATTACAACGGTATTACTTTAGAGGCGTTTATGCCTTATCGAAGCCCACTAGTTTCTTTTAGGTCATATAGGTAATAACCTAACTTTTACACGTACTACATTAACTATAATTGAATAGATCTATACTAAATCGAATTTTGGCTAAGCAGTTAAGAATTTAAGCGGTTTTTGAAGTCTTTATTCATAATCCTAGATATTTTTGGATTTTTACAACATAAAAACTTATATTTTTTGCCATTTAATTGAAATAAGTGGGTGTAATTTCACCAGCTCCACCAATTTCACTTGATTGTATGCAATGCCGTTTCACTATTAGGATCTAGTCTATATTTTCTTATATTATTTACGTAGTAAATAAGTTGTATCTTTTTTTTTATAACATTGTTATGTTAGGTATAGTCCTTACTTTCGAACAAAGTTAAATCAGTGCTTATCTTGGTCTACTAATAACAATGGTTTAAAGCCTAAGGTTACAGTTTGTCAATACGATTTGACTGGAAAATGTAACGATGATAAGTGCAAATGGTTAGTTAATTTATTTTATCTAAACGTTTTAATTTTTATCCATGTTAATCGTGTTATTCTAGGCAACATTCGGTTAATTATATTCTATCGCCTGAAGATTGTTTGAAAAATTTGGTTCTAAGCAACAGCAATATACCGAAGGAAGTGCTTAAAAAACTAGGTTTATGTGGTATATTTTTTTTTTTTGTTGAATCTTATGTTTAATCTTTTTTTATTTAGATGGTTTTGTATCAAATTTGTTAAGCAATCAAGATAAAATGACAATAGATGAAATGTGCGTTTTGCTAGTTGGTCGGATGAATGAGCTCTTGAATAAAAGTAAGTTTATTTAAAAAATATAATTTAGTTATGACTTATGGCTTTCTGATTAGTTCCACCTCATTTTATTACTTTTAACGAATCTTCTAAATATCAATCTCCTGATAATTCATCGACAACAACTGACTATAATTTTGAAATGAAAAATAAAGAAGATCGAGAAGGTATTATTTATTTATTTATTGCTAAACTTAAAACTTATTATTTTTTAATTAACGGTTTTTTTATTAAAGTAATTAACTGGAAATTAAGTCAGGAACTAAATCCAGATGGAATTTGTGAAGAATCGGAGACGCGATATTTTGAGTTGGGCAATGGATTAATTGATCCAAATCACCCACTTGATGAACTGGGATGGATATCACTCGCTAAAAAGAGTTTATATAACGTTAATAGGTGATTTATTTGGTGTTACTTGTTTGTTTAAAAGTTGTTTTAATTTGAATGTGATTGGACTTTAGTGATCCAGTTTTTCGTTTAGACAAGGCATTGGACCTAATGTCAAGAGCTCTAGAACTTAATTCTAAAAGCCCTAGTCTTTGGTCTTTTTATTTTAGTTTGTATTCAAAGCGGCAGGATTGTACAGATTTAACAAACTTATTTTGTCAAGCTCTTGATTTGACTCCATGCTACGATATTTGGTGGCAGGTAAATTCTATTTTAGAAAATAATTTAAATTGAATTGCAATTAAAATAAAATTTTATTAGTATCTACAAAATACTAAAAGTTATGAAGAAAAAGAAAAACAATGCGAAAAGATATTATCCTTTTGTATTGAATCAAATGTTGATCTCGAGTGTAAGTCGCATCAGTTATTGGAAGTGTCGTTATATTGGATCAAGTTAAACGTCTTGACCGGACATTGTGAACGAGCCATTACTATATTTGAAGTATTTGCTTTGAATTTACTAATTTTATTGATTTACTGATTTTTGAATTTTTTTATTTAAGGAAATTTTGCATCGCAGTCCAAATAAATCCATTAAGGGATTGGATCTTCTACTTCTGCACATAACTTCTAAAGATCGTTGCCTTATTTGGTTGTGCTATATTTCATTGATTGTATTTCATTCATTGCCTAATGAAATATTTAGTGCTGAAAATAGTGGTTTAGGAAAAGTGATCGACAAGGTAAAGGTTTCAAAATTAAGGCATTTATATGACTAAAAATTAATAAAATTTTTTAAAAATTTGCTTAGTCGCCATTTGTATTGCCATGGCATCAGGTTAAATCATGGCCTGTTTCAATTAGCTCCATTATTGAACTTGTGATGGAGGCGTTGCGAAATTGTGTGGTCAAAAACAAAACCACTCAATATAATAGTGAATTATGCCTTCCCCTTTATAAAAATCTTATCGCTCTTAAGCTAAGCCAACAACGGTAAATAAAATGTTTTCTATTCATTGATCAGAATTAACCAAGATTATATTTAGAAAAATATCTGCTCTTACCGTTGGAGAAAATCTTAAGAAAGTAGCAAATTTCGATGATGCTTTTATTATTCAAGCTTGTGTTCATTACAGAATAAAAAATTATGATGGTTTACGAAAAGTAAGCATATTGGGATAACTAACTGTAGGTTTGGAGTATAAAATTTTGTTAACTATTTGCAGATGCTTAATTCAGGTTTATCAGGGAATACTACATCGTCAATACTCTATAGTTTTGCTATTATGTTCGAAATAAAACATAATAACTTGAAGGATGCTGCTACTATTTGCCGTCGTTTTCTGTCAACTGTTGTGGAGCAACCAGAGCTAAATTTGAAAAGTGATGATGAAATTGAATCCACGTTCAGGTGATGCAATTATTTGATATTTGTAGACTGTAACAAACTCTATTAATATTCTTTTCAGACAATTGCTTGATTATTTTCAAGATGACAAAGTTTTAATAAATTCGAATGTGATATGTAAAAATGCGTCTTCAAGTGCCGATGTGTGGTTAATTTTTTGGTAAGTAAGTTTTTTTTATTAATACAAGTTCTCAAATTATGCTGAACGACCTATTTTAGCATGTTCTTGATAACTCGAGATAAAAATATAGAAGCAAAAGAAGCCTTTGAAACTGCCATTTTAAGGTTATCAAATCGCCAAGATTTGGAGATGATATGGTTATAGTAAGTTCGTTTTAATATAAGAAGACGTTTATAATAATGGTATTGATTTATTTTTATTTTCAGTTATTTAGATAGGTGTTTGAGTACATCGATTAGTTTATCTAGTTTGATTAATCTTTTCAACCGATGCTTTAATTCTGTGCCTAATAAAGTTACATTACCAGGTGCCAGTGGCGACGCAACCTATGCCATTTACTCTTATTTTAATTTGGTGCTATATAAATATGTTTCATCTTTGAAAGACGATATTCAAATTTTAGTTTACGAAAATTTCCTCGCACTAATACCAAATAATTCGCATTTGGCAATTAGGTTTGTAACTCGTAATTTTGAATCTCTTTAACTTCCTTTGACTTTTTTCTATTTTCAGACTTTTATCATTATATTTAAATCAAGAGAAATATCCGACTGCTTGGCGGTTGTGTTGCAGTCAGCTGGAAAGAACACCTCACAATTTGGATTTGTGGAAAATGTCAGTTGAAAATACGGATTTATAAAACTGATCAGACATTGTGATTTGCGCAATGATTGAATTTTTTTAGTTATTTTTTGCTTAAGAGCGCGAATAATAATTTCTTTTTTTTTTTTTTTTTAAAAAACATTTTTTTAAGTTTTAATTTTATTTATCATTTTAGCGCTCTTCAGTTGACCAATAAAAGCATGTCCCACAACAACGTGAGTAAAGTGCATTATGTTTGATTCATTTGATTTTAACTGCATTTCATTTGCTAGGTTCGAGACGTTTACACGCGTGCAACGGATACACTGCCTTATTGCCAAGTTTTATGGAAAGAAGTAATTTATTTTTTACTATTTGTCTTTTTAAAAGTTTTAATTTTTGCGTATAATTTAGTTTGTCGAGTTTGAGATGTCTAAAGGAGAAAAATCGTTTGCCTTAGAATTGGTTAAAAAGTGTCAACTTTATGGAATTGTTTTAAAAATCGAAGTTTAACATTTGAGAGGTAACCAAATAGTTTATAAAGATACGTTTTGTTGCTCTTCAATAATGTGTAAGAGAATTTTAGCCCTACGAACATTTTTCTTAGGAACGAAGCACTGGATTTTCACATACATGTAAATGCTGGTTGTAAGTAAGATACATTTTTTTAATAGCATCTGCACATATTAGTCTTACTGTTTTTGGATATCTCCTAAAATTGTTTGGCTATTTAATTTTTTGAATGAGAATTAATGATGTACAGTGAGCGCGTTAGACACTTTTCGGAGTTATTTCTTCTGTATTTGGAAAGTCGCATTATTCGTTAAAATCAAGATGGATGTTCATTCAGTCAGAAGATTATATTGTTATTGGACGATATATTTATAAAGGGTGTCTCAGAAATAACGCAAGATGTAATTTTGATAAAAAAACACAGGTTTTTAAATAAAAATTAAAA
>JAQGAZ010001267.1:0-33022 GCA_034692225.1 Polydesmus complanatus | reverse complement strand
CGGATATAGTGCGATCCCGCTTATAGTGCGAATTTTCCTTAGTCCCTTGAATCGCACTATAACCGGTTTTTACTGTATTTTCAATTTCTTATTGCATTTTCTTATATGCAAATCGTTTGAAGAATTAATTTTTTTTATATATTTCATTACCGGTACCATTATTTATAAACATTTGAAATGTTGAAGTTATTTTCAATTTCCCATTGCATTTTCTTATGATATGCAATTTCTTTTGAAGAATTAATTTTTTTTATATAAAACAAATTGATATTATGTAGTTCTTACAATTGCAATTGAATATTATTGTAAGCTCAAAATCGAATATCTGTTGCAATGTAAACGATCAAGTTGCTCAAGTCTGGTTTTTTTGTTCTAAGCTAACTTTTGTAATTTGATAAATAAAAATGAGCGCACATTACTTCATTAAAATATTGTAAAGCGAATTTTTATTATTTTAATTACAAAAAACTTTGATTAACCTTTTTCTTTTTTTTACTCATAAATTTTTACTCATAAATTTTTAATCATAATGATTTAATGATAATTAAGGATTATTAAGTTCTATAATATTATTACCGGTATATGCGAAGCCGTAAAACGATTAAAGTGATACCATGATCTTCCATTTCTCATGGTGGCTAGTAACTTTGTTCATTTGGAAAGGTGCCATTTCTATCAAACTGTAAATTCTAAAATAATTAAAAAAAAAAAAATTTATTTTTTTTTGATAAATGCTTAAAAAAATTATTTTTATGATACTGTACTTATCACTTGTTTTGATTGAAAGTGATTGGTTAGTGAATTGGTTTACAATAATCACATCTTCATGCACCTAAAAATAAATTATTTCTCAATTGTTACAAATTAAAAGAATGAATTTTCTTACCGGCACGTTACATCCTAAATGTTCCAATCTCCATTCTCTATTTATGTATTGCACTTTCCACAATGAATACAAAGAGGGATTTTCGATTAAAAATAAATCGGATGCTTTGCAATTGGTTATACCGCCTGAAGTTGAAGATCTACAGGTTAAATACAGCTACAGAATGAAATATGTAGTTATACAAATTTAGTACAATTATACATATAAATTTTGTTAGTTTTAATCCTACATTTTTTTTCATCACTTTAATGGTTAAATAAAAGTTTTGTCCATATTGCAACGGCATTCCAATTATATTTTGGGACTTCTCGTCGACTCTGAAGTTGTTTGAAATTTTATTTTAAAAGTGAAAATAACGATGCAAATGAGATTTACTGTATCGTAAAAGTGGACAGTGCTGCTGATGACGCGTCGCTGAATTTTATTCCGCATGGAAATAGATTTTTAAAATCCAGTGCGTTTCCTAACATTATGTTGCGTGCGAGATTTATTGCTAAACAATATTTGTCGCCGTTGGGGTTATGATGAATTTGTACGGTGTTACCGAATTTAACGGAACCGTGAGGGCAAACGGATAAAATGTCCTGCAATTATTGATTTTTATCAATATTATTCTAATTGAGTTTCAAAATTTTATTTTTACCTTGTTATTTACGCTTAGTTGCAATTTTTTTACTTTTTGAATAAGCAATTCTTCATTGTCAATTTTTTTAAATAACATTTTTTCTCTTTCCTAGAATTAATTTCATTCAAATTTATTTTAATTTAACTTTTATCAAACATAATTATAGCAGAAAATAATGCAAAGAAAATTATTACGTTACCGTTTTGCCATAATTTTCTTCTTGCCAATTATCAATTAAAGTTTGCGAATCGTAATATCGTTTTGCCATTTGCAAGCAGTTTGAGAAGAATTATTGTTATAACATTCAATGGTTTGGTTGCATTGATTTGTTTACAGCATTTAATTACGTTGCTAGGAAACACTTGATGATCTACATGTTCAATACCAAAAATGTCATATTTACGAATATAATTATTTTAAATTACAGTATAATAAATTGAGTGACTGCTGTTAACACCTGTGCTTACATCTAAACATTGTTGTTTCGAAAATATAGGGGCAGTTATGGTAGCCACCAAAATAATAATAATTATTATTATGTTGTTTTTAAATGTGATAATATTTATAATTTAATCACATATTGTCAGTTAAAGTATCGCAATTTTAGTGGGTTTATTTTTTTACTTAAAAAGTAAAACTACGTTAGTTTTATTAATTTTTTTAACGATTTTTTGTTTTGTTTTTGGACTGTAGAACTTTACCGGTACTGAAATCTAACAAACTGTCATAATTATTATTATTACTATATTTAGTTGCCACTAAATTTCTTAATCTCTATTTAAAGATTTGTTACGGTACCGGTAACTGTTTTTTTTTTTTTTTTTTTTTAAAAAAGGAAGTTTCGATTTGCTTTAGAGAGAAGTTTATTTTATACAAAGTTGTTTAGAAAAATTTAATTTCGTTTAATTAATAAAACAATGAATTTTTTTTTAAATAAAACGAGAATTAAATAAATTAAATTTCTGAGTGGCAACGAAATATAGGAGAGTTAAATGGTTAAAATTATGGAATTATATTTTATTTAAAGTATCTAAATTCCTGAAACACCTTTTATTTTACAATAATAATACCTGTAGCCTAATAGAGTACAAGTACAGCCTAATAGAATTAACTACTGTATAACCCAGATAAGAACTTTAATACTGTACTTACGTCCCACATAAATAATTTTATTGCTACCTTGTTAAAAACAAAAATTATCTATTCAAAATTGTGCAGGAAATGACGGTTTGTGTTTTCTCCACCTGGTTTATACCGTTCGTCTTATCTGTTTTTTTTTTTTTTTTTTTTTTGGTATGACTCGGCTCATACGATCCAAGACCCGCCCTGTGATCCGCCCATTGCAAGCCTACGTTAAATGTCTTTGCCTACGTCATACAAATGATCCTTGATCGGAATTTTCATGAATTCATTCATTTCGGCGTCGATATTTTTAATTTGGTTCTGTCCTTGCTTGGAAGACTTTTATTACGATAATGTCCTCATTTAGTTTTTAATGATTTGGCAGAGTGCAAAGTCTTTCGCAATCGTTTAATGCATTGGGTGACACGTTTTATTTTTTTATCAAATTGTTTGCATTAGAATAATTGGCGTCGACAAGTTACTTACGACCTGAGAAATATCAATTACGTGAGCTTCGATAATAATTACTTCATCGATTTATTTAAATCTTTAATCAAACTTTAGCCATGAACAAGGGCGAATTTAGTCCTTTTGTTTATTGGGCTCAGACGGAATCGAATATTGGATTAAGAGTCGAGTTACAAGACGTGAAGGTAAACTATAGCCTACATGGCGCGCAGATTGCTTAATTTTTTTTTGCATGTACCGTATCAGAAACGTGTTGGCTACATTTGTGTTTATTTGCAGGCTCCAAGAATTGAATTCACCGATGATGAAGTCAAATTTAACGCTAATGGGCTCGGAGCAAGAGGGTTCAACGAATACCAGTTTACATTGGAGTTTTTTCTTTCCATCGATCCGAAAGTATGGTGTTTATATTATGAATATTCGGTCAAATTTTTTTTTTTGATTTCTTCTGTTTGGGATATTGTAGAAATGCAGTTATAAAGTTTTGGACCGTGAAATTGAAATTACAGTTGTTAAAGACAAATCGCAATGGTGGCCTAGATTAATTTCGGAGCAAAAGAAGCCAGTTTGGCTAAAAATCGATTTCGATAAATGGAAAGCCGAGGATGACGACGACGATATCCGACCAAATGTTAGAAATTGAATGATTTCTTTCAATAATTTTACAGAATTTAGTTTAAAAATATTTTTTTTTTTGTAGACTATTGATCAGCAAATTAAAGATATTTATGATCCAAAACGAGAAGAAGCGATGCAAGGTAAATCTTTTGGGCGTCTTGAATTTTTGCAACAATTAATTATTAAAAAAAATGTTTCGTAGATGAAGCTTATAAAAAAGTTTACATGTTTATGTACAACATGTTTATGTTTGGCGGATTTGGTTGTATCGTTTTAATATTACTGTTTTTTGCCGTTAAAGACCGACAAAGTAGGATATTTGATGGCGTTATTTGAAATGAGCGATATTGTATTATTTATATTTTCTTTTTAGAAAGCTTTAAAGACGCTTACGATAATGTTGGAGGGCTGGTCATTTTCTTCCAGTTATTTCAATTGTTTGAAATTTTATTCGCTGCAATTGGATGGTCTAAAGCCAAAAGTCTATTACCTATTTATTTTCAAGTATGACTTTTAATTCTGTACAAGTGTTAGTTTTACAGTAATTTTAATTTTTTCCCCTACCGTAGGTTGGAGGAAGACTTTTCATGCTATTTGGTATGATAATGGCAGAGCCTCGGATACAAAAAGAACCTATCGTATTTTATTTGTTTATGGTGTGGTGCGTTGCTGAACTTTTCAGGCAAGTACAATTTTCATATTCTCAATTTTGTTTTCTGTAAAAGTAATCAATTTTATTTTTTGATTACTGCAGATATCCATATTATTTTTTGGATTTATTTGACATAAAAGTAGACTTTATAACTTGGTTGCGGTATACAATGTGGATTCCTTTATACCCAATGGGATTTTTTTGCGAAGGTATGTCTTTTTTTTTCTTTTAAAAAAATAAGCTAATTTATCGTATTGTTTTTATTTTCCACAGCGTTAATTATTTTCAAGAACATTCCATATTTTGAAGAGACTAAAATATTTAGCTATCATCTACCAAATGTTTTAAATTGGTCAATTGATCTACCGTCGATAATGAGATTTTATCTTCTCTTTCTTTGCTTTCCCCGTAAGTACTGCACTTAATTTCCTTTTTTTTTCAAGATTTGAATTTATTACAATTTCTATTTATTTAGTAATGGTTCAACAAATGACTCATATGTACAGACAACGCAGAATGAAAATAGGAAAAAGAAAAGTTAAGAGTAAAAAAGAATAACAGCACAGTAAAAAAAACCCGGTACGCACTTTTTGTTCAAATTTTTCATCACATCTTTTTACACTGCTAATAATATTATTACTTTTAAAGTTATGCAAATATTACACTACTATTTTTTTTTTTTTTTAATATAAAATGGTTCAAAGTTATTGCGATGACAATAACTTGTTTATAAAATTACTAGATTTGCGTAAAAGAATAAAACGAAATAATATATTGCAAAGATGGCTTTTAATTTATAGAAGTAAAATTTACAATAGTACAAGTTTAGAAATAAACATTTCTAACTCGTCATTGCCACCCTCGTTAGAAAATACGTAGTCCCATTCGGAATAGTTATCCAAACCGCATTCAGATTCCACGTCATCGATTCCTAATAAAAACAATTCAATTTTAATTAATTAAAAAAAAAAAAGATGAATTAAATAATAGTTTTGGGTGTCTCAAATTTTAAGAATTTCATTTGATTTTGTATTATTCGTTTTTTTATAGTAGATTTACCTGGAGTAAACTTCCACCCTCTACCAATTCTAACCTCTTCACTGGCTTGGACTCTGACAGTTTTAATTATATTTTTAAAGGTCTCTTTAAAGAATATTAGATCGGTCGTTCGTCTAGCATCACAGACGATCCAAATATTTTTCGTAGCAGCATTACTCTGTTCGATTGCTAAACGACAAAAATATCCTGGGTCCATCTTTCGTTTCCTTTCTCCCCATTCAATCATAGCTTCTCTATACATTTCCTTGTAACTAGATGCGTCTAAAAGTTGTTCGTAGTTCAAGTTATTTTCCTATTTAAAGAAAAAAATGTAGGCTATTCCAAAAAACGAATCATTTTAAATTTGAATAACCTTAGCATATTGTTTCTTTAGAGGCCCAGATAAGTGAATGATCACGGTTTTATCGGAACCCAATCTGAAATTAACGAAGGTATCCAAATAATTTGACTCATTCAAAATAATAATAATGCATCCATTTAATTCTAATCGAAGCAGTGGTATTCTGAAAATATTTAAAATTTACATAATTTTACAGTGTCAGAAGAAACCATGTAACTGTAATTATTTATCGGTAGGCCCTATTATTTTATTATTAGAAAAAATCTACTTGAAAATATTGAAAGTTATCAATGTCAACGTTTACCAATACTATAATTATCCTAATTTACATAATAATTTATTATTAAACCCAGTTAAATTATAATGTCATAATGCCTAAAACAAAAACGACAAACTTCTACGGAGCCCTATATGTGAGATAATATTTTCGATGTTGTTTATTGTCGATTTTGCTTACCCTAAGTATAATACTGTATAATATAAGCATAACTCATTAGAAAGTGTTTAGTAATAATATTTGCCTGACCTAACCAAATCTAAACAATAGAGATATGTTGGGGCCGTTCTGAGGTATCGTATATTTATTAATCATTTTGTTGTAGATAATTTTGTTTTAGGCATTTTGACGTGCCACGCAACTGTTTATTATGATAGCCTAGGGTTATGTCACTATGTGCTATCAGCTGCGCTTCCACAGATAATTTCGACTGGTAAATGAATTTATCTAGATCATTTTAAGCTAATAATTTCATTCAAAATAAAGAAATAAAACAAGAATAAGGCAGTTTAATATCTAATGAAGAATTATATAATGGCGTATCCCTAACTTCTGAAACAGTAGGCTGAATAACCAGATCTGTTGAATCAGCTTGATAATGTAAGTTATTATTATCTCCAGGGTATTATCTCACTAGATTTGGTTAATTAATATTTCTGTGTTACCTGTTAATGATTCTCTCAGCTAGGTAATCCTTTCCGGATTTTCTTTTCCCACTCAAAATGATTATAGTTTGAGGAGGAGGTAGATTCGTATCCATCGTTTGGGTGAAACCAGGAACTATACCTCTTTGAGGCCGGACCACGTTGAAGCAACGTCATTTCACAGTAACATAATACAGTGTACAGTAAATACAGCTGGGATCATTTGATTATGAGAATTTATGAAAATCATTGTTTAATTATTTGCAATCTCTTAAATGAATTTGTACGTACAGTAGGTCATTGAAAAACAAACATCTTTTAATGAATAAATCTTTTGATTGAACATTATTATAGATCGGTTGACCATTTAATAATAAATATATTATTGTAAGTCGATAAGGCGGCGATTACTCCATGATGATTAAAACCATCAAAACCTTGCATCCACTCCATGCGATTAAGTGCAATTTGACGGTTTGTTGGAGAACATGGTCTAAAAAAAAAAGATTCAATTAAAATCTATGAAAATGAGCCTGCGTTGAAACCTCATGCTTTATATTTTAAATTAAATTACTCTTTATATTTTAAATTAAAAAGAAGAAATTTTATTGTCATTGCGCTGCTATTCATGAGGGTCCAATGCAGCTACTGGAAGGATTTCAAAATAATTACAGTCTAAATTCCAATATTTTCCAGGATGTCAATGCCCGCATGGTGCAAAGTTCGTATAATGTGATAAATGAGGATCCCCCATCAAATTCAAATATTAACGCGTATTTAACGGTGACGGAAAGTAAACGCAGGATGTGTCTCCCACTAAAGCACGGATAAAAATACATCGACTTCGCTGAAATATCGTATTTGCACAGCATCACTGATGAATTTTCATTCGTTTCTATGTACCACAGATAATTAGTATCCAGGTAATGCTGAGATGTACTGGCAATTAATGTGGTAGGTATTGTAGCTAATATTTCGTGACTATTTAAATCCCAAACCAGAATATAATTTTGTTCGGCGCTGGCAACGATAACTTGCGTCGAACGCGTTTCGCTCGCAGCTACAGATACTTGAAATATCCAATTGGTGTGATTAATAAACGTAGATATTAAACTTAAAGTAATCAAAGACCAGGCTTTTACCGTGAGATCGGAAGATCCAGTTAAAATTAAACCTTTCGACAAATCATAAGCTATAGAATAAATTGCTCCGCTGTGACGACTGAGCCTGTGCTTAACCGCAAGAGTTGAGACATCCAAAATAACTAAATGACCGTCAGTAGTTCCAAGGAAAATGAAATTTTCTGTAAGTTTTGCGCTTGAAATGTAATCGCAGTCAACTTTTGCTTCTTTAATTATTACACAAGATGATATATCCCAAACTGTGATAACGTTATCATGTTTACCTGAAAAAAAATATAATTCTTTTATTTTTTAATTGAAAAATTTATTTAAAACGACATTATTATTTACAAGAAATAAGCGTATTTTTGCACATTGCTGTAGCTGCAATTCTGGGCTGATCACTAATTGTTTCAATTTGAATCCCGCTTCCATTCTCCATTTTTCTAAATATATTTTTCATTCGGATGCACAGACTTCTGTAGTTGTCATCTCCATTTTCAAGAGCACGTTGTAACCTCGAAGAATGTAAATTCAAACCCAATTGTTGACATTTGATTCTCCACGTCCAGTTGGAAGAATTGATGATAGATTTCCAATTGCGAGAAACCTATACATTTAACAAATTATTTTATAATTCAGAATATAGGCTTGGAGAGGAAGATTTTACTTCTTAAAAGATCAATCGGTAACAAACCTCTCGACTTCGACATAGTGAAGTTAAATCTAAATATGACAGCAGCGTTTCAGCAGCATACTTCGGAAGGAGAGTTATAAAATCTTTATGTTTATATTTCTTAAAAGTTTGTTCCAAAAATGCAATTTGTGTGGACGAACTATTTTCAATCAAACGTTCAAATAACTTGTTTTTTTCCTCATCAGAGAATTTAGTAAAGCATTTAACTACATTATCGAGCCATAATTCTGTGTTGCTGTTTGAATCTAAAAAAATAAATAATTTTTAAATCACAACGTTATTTAATTTGAGCAGCTATGTATATTGCATTCAATATTTCGTACCCATTATTTAAATTGTGTTTATAGACATGGAATCAGTACCGTAATATTTACAAATTTAATATTTTCCACTGAGGCGCCTCAGAATTTTCTCCGGTGATTGGCGACCACGTGCAACAGCTGACCGCAGCAACGTGAACGTAAACAACAACCCGCTGCGGTGTTGTCGACTTTGAAGACGCCACCATTAAAATTGCAACATAAAATAATTTATTTAATTTTTTACATAAAATTTTAAGATATTACATTTTTATTGAATAATAATAATATTATTATAAATGAAGTTGATTTAAAAAAAATTATTGTAATGTTGTATTTTGTTGGCAGCATTGCTTTAAAACATGGCGGCTTGCATCAGGAGCGTGTTATTCGATGCAAAGCATCTTAAAATATCGTTATTATCGAAGCAATGGAATTTAAACGTAAATGTTATTCAAAAACAGTGGCAAACTACTGATTCTAATTTAAGAAGCGAAATCAATTTAAGCGAATATAGCGAGACACCCGAGTACCCGGAATGCTTCGATAACTCCTTGGAAGGCAGACGCCGACGTAGGAGACAGGGAGATTACGATGCCATTCGCGATGCTCCAACTGTCGAAGAAAAATACCTCAAGTTGGTTCCCAATAATGAAAAAGAGAGAGCGTTAAAAATCAGGGCTAAAGTAACCATGGGTCATATAATTGATAAACCTGGAATGCTAAGACCTCACGTAACAGTGCTAGGTCCATCAGCTATATACAGTCATTACTATACTTTACCACTGATTAAGTTTATGACCCGAACGCATTTCGTCGAAGAAATGCCTACCTTCTATGAAAATCACATCGATTCGAATTTAGTCGATGCTATTGTTGAGCATATAACGCCAATAGTTAAATCATTTATTAAAACTGCGTTTACAAATCAAAAATTACCCCCAGACAACCAAGGGGAATTTACTTTAGATAAAACTCGCGCAGAAATTATGATAGAAAATATTCATAGAATGATAAGCTTCCTTCTTCATAAAGATTATAGTCACCTGGAGCAGTGTCAGGTAATAATAATTGCAGTGCCGTGCTATAGTATTTGTTCCGTAAGTCAACCTTGTCGCTTGGGAAAGAGTCACCAAAAAAGCTATGAGGGTCGTTCTCGAAACCTAGACAAATGCTCTTAGCACGGCATCGTATTTCTTATTGTAGGTAATAATTTTATTAATTATTTGTTTTATGTAGATGGATTATAAACCCAGATGTGATTCATTTTGGTACGCCGGTGGATTTTCTCCCAACGAACGCGAGAAAAAATTTCTGAAAGCAGCGAAACGCAACCCTGATGATGCTACGATGGATTATTTAACGCAATTTCATGCTTCTCCTCATTTGATGATTAGGAATGACGATCCACTTCAACCTGTATTTGTTTGAATGGCAGTATTGTTTTTAAATAAATAATTAATTTTTTTTTTGCGCGTTTTAGTTTATTGACGTGAATGACGCTCTATGTGCTTCGGGAGAAGAAAACCGTAGATTCGGTTGTGATCCTTCCACCTACGGCCTCGCAAAAAGCTTTCGTTATCCGAGCAATGTGCCAGGTTTAACGCTTTTTACATTATACTGTAATTAGAAAGTTAAAGGAGTATAATTTTACATTGTGTAGGAGTTTTTCATGATGATCCTTGTGGTTTCGGAACATTATCTTATTATACGAGAGAAAAGTTTATTTTGACTGCTAAAAAATTCGGTGAAGAAAGTGTCAGAAACGCTATTCATGCCTACGGCATCGCAAATTCGTTTGGATGGTTAAATGGACTAGCTTATAATAAAGGTAACGTACCGCACTTATTATAATTTTTTAATTTTATTACTTCAGTTATTAAATTTACCGGTACATTTTATGTATCTTAGCACATTAACAATGCTAATTAGAAGCTGTTTCAATTGCATTATTTTACAATGCTGTTATGTTGTTCAATGTTTGATTTGGTAATGTGACAAGTGACTTTGCTTTCAATAGCAATTTCAGGATTAAGTAGTTTTGGTAGGGTTTTATTGCGTTGCTACCAGCGGATCTCGTTTTATTTTGCTATCATTGCCTAACTCTATTGGTGGCAACTAAGAAGAGTTTAAAAAGCAGGTCATAGTGTAATGTATAATTACTGTATTACTTTTTGGTTTTATTTTTCAAACTCGTTTTTCATTATGAGTTGATCTCAAGAAAGTAGTTTAAATTACAATTTGTACTGTAGATAGAAATTTAACCCGGTAGGTAGACTATCTTTTGTGCTTACCAAAACTCAGCAAAAAGGGGTGTATTTATGCAGTTTAAATCGAAATTTAGTTGATAGATAAGATGCATTTCAATCTTGATTTAAAATTTTGGTGAAGAGTTAGTTTTTAATTATTTATAGAATTTATTTCAGATATTGAGATATTTAGTCTCAGATACATTATGAAAAAAATTAAGTGTATTAGGTATACAGTATAACGTTATACAGTATTTGATAGTAATTACAATATAAATTAGGCTTGGCTAATTAATTAAAAAATTGCCTTTCTGTTACAGTTTTAAGTGATTTATCAAGTTTCATAATTTGGTTAATAATAGCTATTTAATTATTGAAACGCACTTGAGGTGCTAGACCTAGATTTGCATTACCAATTATTTTATAAATAATAATTTACGTAAATGGTGATTGATCGATTACACTGATGGAGTTTTGGTTGTTAAGGGGTAATTTAATCGTATTTTTATAACCTATTTGTCGTTATATTGTACGCGTTGTACCAAATTACAAAGTAACATGCAGCCACCAAAAAATTAATTAACTAATGGTATGTGGTTTTGTTATTAGGCTTTACATCATTTCAAGAAATTACGTATCCAATTTCTACGCAAACTGTTGTAACCAATGGACATGTTTGGTCCTTTTACTCCTATCAACTAAATACAATGAGCTTCGCATCTGATTTTGTTGATAATAAATTTCGAAACGTTTGCTGGGGAACGAAAGAGTTAAAGTTGTTTGATACGGTTACCGACAATGAAGTCAAAGGTCTAAATCCAAACGTATTGAAAATATTAGCTCGATTTTACTTAAATTCTCCCGAGAAATTGACCGGGATAAATATGACACCATATTTGAGAGAGGTTGAGCATAAAGATAGGGAGTGGAGTAATATTCATTATAAATATAAAAGATTGAACTCAAATATTCACGTAGACAATCGTAACTTAGAAAAAACTTGGTTTGCCAAGATTTATAAAGAGTGGTTTAGTACTAGAATTAATAAATTGCTATAGTTTGAAATGCTCAGTAGGATAAGATTTAGTAAAGCGTATTTCCATAACGTTATCGATTATATTACAGTAGTTTTTTTTACAATAGAATGTACCGGTATTGAAGAAAATTTTGAAATATTAAATTAGGAAATTTTTATTATTTGTAAACGCGTTTTTGGAATTGGCATTTTGTTCAATTATGTAATTTACATTGAACAAAATGCCAATTCCAAAAACGCGTAAACGTATTTAAAGCTAGCAAGAAAGTAATCAACACGGGAAACTCTGTATAACTATTTTTATTGCTCATCGTGAAGATGAATTAAATTGATTTTGAATTGATTGTACTTGTGTACTCGCGAAATATAATAGCGTTTGCATGACCGCCAATGAACGAACTTTGAACTTATTCGTCATGTCAAATGAGTCGCCGGCGATTTTTGCGTTTGAAAACTTGCGTTAAAAAAATTGGAAAGACAGCGTGGTATACTGTATACACTGTATAGTGCTGGATTAAGGTATCGTTCATTTTGACAGAATAAACATTGTATGGTTTTCATTTGGTCGGAAATATTGATTAAATTATTTGCAAAACTAAAATTATATCGGTCGATTCAAATCAATATCTCTACAGGTTTAAACGAAAACTGTACAAAAATTGACTCGCATAGTTTTGTATGGCGGCTTATATTTTCGTGACAAGCGAAACAGTTCCGTAGTTTATATTGCGTGTATTTCAAACATAAAAACAACAAGTAAGCACCATGTTTACTTGTAGTTTTTAATTTAATCAGCGGAAGGAATGCTATGGCATTGCGTCAACATGAAACAAAATAAACCATTTTGATAATTAAAATTTTAAGCGATATGTGTTTTTCCATTACCGTAAAGTTTTTACATCTGGCCGAGTTAATTTTAAATTAAATTGCTTAGTCAAAAATAACCAATTGATAAGGAAAAAAAATACCTTACCGTAAATCATTAGTTGAACTTACATTAATCTACATTATTTTATGATAATTGCAATTGCTGCACCGCAAGTTAATTTATAACATCAGAGTAGGCTATTCAGTTTAATTTCTTTTTATAGTATGTAAGACGTTAACCGTATTAATTTTACCACAGTTATTAAATACCGTATTTAACGGATTTTTACGCCGATATTTTTCAGTAATTTAAACGTGTAATAATTATTTGTATCGGTGTTAATATTCATACGGAGGTTATTGTCAAACGTATAGAATATTTTGTTATCGTAAACACGATGTTTACATTTTACGTAAGGTAAATAATTATAAAAAAAGGAGGCGGTTTATTATTCGCCATTACTGCCTCGTATATTTACTTAGGTAGTATAAACGCAGGAAATGTTAAATTTCGAACTGCGTAACGATTGTACCATTGGTTGCTCGATATTAAATGTGTCTCCGTGGACTGTGAATTCGCTTCTGCCATTTCCTGGGCAACTAAACGACGGTGTCTGTCTTGATGATTCGTTGCTCAAAAATGACGTCAAAATAACATCAAACAAACCATGTGAAAATTTGATGATTAAATTATATTTATATGACGAAAAGTTGAGTGCAATTAATATGATGCATAGTTCTCATGTTAAAAAAAAAAATTGTTTTTAGTAGTCTTACGTTAATAAAGAGGTTACTTGCCTCATTTAATAACATTAAACTACACTAGACCAATTTGTCGAAATTTAATAAAGATTCAACGTACGGTTTATATCAACAACAAAAAAAGCGAATTTAAAATAAATAAAAGGACTGCATGTATGGGTGTGGTGGGCTATACTGTGTAGATTCATGTAGAACGATGATGTTGGAGTTGAAAAGTACCGGTACAATTGAAATATTGTTATAAGCAACGGCTCTGACGAGCTATTAGGATGCCATTCTTTTTATTTTTACTATCATAATTTTGCACTATATATTCAGATCCGTACTAGAAGTTGGTGCATTGACATCATTATTTCCACTGTTGTTTTTATTAAATTGCCGGCTGTAGGCAAGTTTCTATACAGTTCGCCCAATTGGTTTTTTGACCAGAACAGGCTATTGGCGTAGTTTCAAGTATTTTTCATAGAAAAAGGGCGGGGGGGAGGGGTCCTGGGGGAAAGAAATAGCCATAATAAAATAAAACAAATTGGAAGAAATATATTGCTCTTACACATAGTTTTAAATGCAATTACTGTATTATTTTATTAATTTGAAGTTCTGTGCATTTATAGGCTTACATCTGAGACAATCTGTAGCTATATGACTAATTATAATTATTATAAACGATGTAATTTCAAAAAACTATATACTGTAGTAGCTCGATCTAGAATTATTTTTTTTAAATTTAAATTTTATTTTTGTTGATTTTTTTAGTCTACCGTACTGTAATAAAATAATTATGGTCATTTAAATGCAGTGAGCTACAAACAGCTAAAAATATTACTATTTTTTTTTAATACTGTACATGCATGTGCAATAAGTCTGTCGTTTATTATTATTATTATTGGATTAATTATTATAATTTCATATGCGTGGTTATACAAGTTACATTATTTTACTCGCGTTTCATTTTGTATGAAGCGACGATGTAGAATTATTTGTACAAAGTACCGCATTATTTTAATTCATTCTTCAGTGTTAATCTTGAAAGTGAAACATTTCCCTTCTGCAGAAATAAGAAGAGCGAATGAATATTTCGAAGTTATAGGCCTACTCAGTATAATAAATGTATATAATAACTTCACTACGGTTGGAGAATACTACAATATAATGTATGCATAAGCAGATAACTGAATTTTTGAGATAAGAGAATCAATTTTTTGGAGAGGCTAATAGGAGTTCGTTATGCGTTGAAATTTGTTCTTAATTATGTGTATGACCAATGGACCATTCAAAAGCTTTTAAATTATCAGGTGTGTAACTTAACAACATAATAATTAATAAAAATTATTACGGGCACGACGAAAAATAAATAAAACCCGCAGATGGTATTTTTTTAAAACGAGAGTGTAGGGGAATATAAGCCAGAGCTGAGTAAAGTTTTTGATAAATTTTGAAGGTAAACGTTTTTTAAAAAAATTAAATTGACCTTAGAAATTGCTGTATGAAATTTTTTAAAATAGACTGAATAAAGGCACATTTTACACATTTAAATTTATAGTACGAAGGCAAGCTGCACATTAATTGAATAAATAAATTTAATAATAATAGTCTTGATAGAATTATTAACTTTAAAATGGATTTTGTTTGCTTTAAAACTTTGCTTGCAGACTCAAATCAGAAATAAATTATTAATAATTTTATTATTTACTGGTAAATATGAATGAAAAATTAATTACCATAGTGCGGTAATAAAAATAGCTGATGAATTTTTAAAATTATATTTTAGTAAATCAAATATTAAATATGGGCTACAGTTACATCGACAGTATTTCTATTTTTTTTGGCTCTGGACGCACAATTTATTTATTAAAAAAATCTCAGAATTCTAATTTTTTTTTTCTTTCAAAAAAAAAAATAAGTGTTAAAAAACGAAGGCTATAAAGTTCTTCAAATAGCCTTGAATAATAATTATTATTGAAAATGAATTTGGAAATCATGAATAGCCTACAGTTAGGCTACTATTAATAAATTGTCGATGCTGTATTTAATTTTTGATTGATTATTTTAAAATGAAAATGTCATGCATTTCAATGAAACATTTTTGCCGTATATCTTTCGAAAAAATAATATGATAAAACCCTTTAAGAAATTTTACTTTTATCTTTTTGTATAATAAGTAGCCTACTCCGTAGTAAATTACACATTCTTAAGATAAAGTTATCATTTATTTACTGGCATACTGAAATACGAGTAGATATAAATACAGTAGATAACATACTATAAAGACTAATGAAATTCATTAATTCGTTAGTAATTCAGCAGCGCTATATTGTCACTTTCATTTTGAAAGTGAAATTGCGCAGAATAATTCGAAGCGCTCACTCAAAGGTGTTATTTTCTTTGAACATTTCAATACCGGTAGCGATTCTAAAATATGCAAAATAAAAAAAAAGAAAAAGAAATGAAAGAAAATTATAGAAAAGATTTGAGTATCTCGCGCTTAATGCGAAGTAATACAAAAAAAAAAATTTAAAAGCGAAATCGATACAAAGTCCGTTAGCGAAATAATAGTGTGAAGCAAGGGGGAGAATTTACAGTAATTCGGGTTCGATCACCGTTCGAAAGAGTTAATTCTGCGGGAGTTAAAGCCTGAGGAGGGAGTGCAGAGAATTGCTTCTAGATGCAGACCACGATATCAATTTACTAGGTTAACTTAAGAATCAAAAAAAAAAGATTGCGTCAACCTAAGTTAAGTGAAAAAGGAAAAGACTTTAAGGTTGTGTACGAGATTACCTAAAAAGTTGGATGTAAGACTACGGTAGTAGCGCGTGCACGTACGAGTGGGAGAGCTCGGCGCATTACGCATGCTCTCTACGTTTTGACGCCGAGAAAGGCCGTCAAGCGTAATAAATAAAGCGTCATTTGGCGTCAAATAGCTTTTCGAATCAGTCGCGTTCGAATCGGAGTCCGGTTGATCGGGAAAACATCAGGCGCAGCGCGAAAGCTTGTTATTCCAACTCGGACGGTATAATATGCGCGAAAAAAAAATAAATTTTCATACGCTATAGTTCGACGTTATTATTTTGTGGATTCTCATTGATTAATTGATTGTTGAATGTGAACACTTGCACACTTTTATTGAAGGTTTGGGGTGGACAAGAGAAGAAAAGCAAGCAACTACAGAAAGTAACATTAATGTAAGTTTAATAACTCTTTTATTAATATTTGAAATTATCGAAATAATTGAAGAATTTATAATTTAATTCAACAGTGCGTTATAATTATACGTTATTTTTTCCGGTAAATAACATTTATTTTTTTAATACGTTTTTTATTTGTATTTTTGCATACATACAGTGTATTAGGCAGCGTAATTTTGCATTATTTATTGTATTCTACACTCATTTGCAATAACTGAATGCAATAAAAATTAATAGTTTTGCATAAATCCAAAGTTCTCCATGATGCATTCTGTATTTGCACTTTAATTATAAAAAGATTTTATATACTTTCGAAAGATGATTGCTTGTTGATATGCCAAATCGTTTCTTTTGGCGAACTTCTTAATGATTTGCGGTCTGTAAACTTTACCAAAATTTTATGCAATTTTTTTTTTCCCTCAACGCCGATAAAAAATGCAACGTGAGACGATTTTTAATATACCATTTTTGTATTAATAATTCATAATGCAGTATTTAAAGCTATAATAATGTTGTATAAAATTGGTCTATTCCTTGGGAATATATTATAGCTGGAAGCGAACAATCGTTATAATAGTAAGTCTCAAATCTAAAAATACACTTTGACGGGTTTGAAAATGCTGTAATAATATTAAAAGCCATTGTTTTATTGCTAATGATAACAATGACGCAGGTGGAATAGGCGAACCGGAAGTTTCTATAATTTTAATTTAAATAAATAAATTTAAATATTAATTGAAAAAGTGAAATGACTAGTTTTTGGATAATTACCGGTAGTAACAATGAATATTCGTAAAACTATAATTGCATAATTTTATTTTTGTTAATATTATTGGTTTTATGGATAAATGCGCGTCATTATTTGAATGCAATACGAATTATTCGTAAGTTGCGCTGACTTGATTAATGTGACACTTTTATAAGCTGAAGAAGAAGAAAAAATTGATTTTTTTCAAAAATTTATTCATTTAAAAAAAGCAAAAGTTTTGCATAATATTTACTTTGATTTGTTTCAATCACGCTTTTTGATATTAGAAACAAAAAAAAAATGTTTATTTTTGGGGGGTTCCATATTTTGATTGTGCATGATGTGTTTTAACGTCGTGTCTCAAATAGTTCACGGTTTAACAAAGGAAATAATCTTTCAACTTGGAATTTTAAATTGACTAAGAGAAAAAAAAAAATTTGCATATGAATCGATCTTTTTCTTCGTTTGTAGAATGGCAGAAGAAAAAAAAAAGAACAATAACTCGCTTATTTAGATTCTTCACCTACACTTGTTTTTAAACAGATAAAGTTAATAAAAAAAGAAGCGTCAATTTACGTTCTATATACGGCGAAAGATCAATGATTATTCCGCTGAGACTAAACTCAAATGTTCTCAGATACAATCTTTTAAAAGAACAAGATGTAGCCCATAAAGGAAAGTGCACACACGAATCTTGAAGGAAAAAAAAAATTATTGAGAGCTTTTTTTCTGTTTGTTTGTTTTTTTAAGTGGAAAAAAATCAAGAAATAATGGACTAATGAGCATAATTTATTCCTTTCATTCTAACCCGGGCAGTGTTATTTAAAACCTCGTAAATACTGAGTTTTCTATTTATTTTATTATTTTCATACATTATTTTGAACATTTTATGTTTTTCACTGATTGTTCGAATTTAGTTCTGATTTTTTTTCTTGAGAAAGCTAAACCCATAATAGGCCAACTATTAATTGGAACTACTACTCACTGTGCGCCGCATTGATTTGACTATACCATGCAGGCCTATTTATGTTTATAATAATACATTAAAATAATTAATATTATTACTCGGTAGTAGTTTTTTGGAGGATGCTACCTTTTAAAATGAAATGCAAGATTTTTATGGTATTCACTGAACCTTGCGCAAAGTTCACAAAACCGGGTTAAATTTAAAAAGACAGCCATAAAAGCACATAATTTAAATTTAAGTGATATAAGCGTTGAACACCATAAATCAATAGATTTTAGCCATAATATTTCATCTCCAAAAAATAAAATCTATGGGAAATCACAATAATCGTTTTTTTTTTAAGTAAATGTTTGGTATAAATTTTTTCAGGGATAAGCTACATCCGTATGCTATTTACGTTTATAATGACAAAATATCTTAACTAATTGGGCTGAATGTTGAAAAAAGTAGTTTTATTTCTGCATTAGACACATAAAAAAATAACAAAAATTTGGTTTTTTATTTTTTTGCACAAAATCTTCATTTGATGTGACTACTTTTTCTACTGTTTTAAAATGATTAGATCATTTAATTTTAAACAAATAATTCTCTGAACAAGTTATTAATTTTGACTTGCAAAAACGTGCTATTTTAACAATGTGAGCTTAATAACATTTAATAATTTTTAATAAATATGCTTTGCTAATTTCTAAAATTATGTAATAATTTAATTATTCGTGCTAAAAGATTAACGTGAATTGATTGAATTTGCGGGTGAATTTTACATCGTCGGATAAACTGATGCGATGTGATTGATACACGCAATTTTAAAACTGATTTGATCTGATGATCCGCGCAGAACACAAATCTAGACTAGTAATCTAATTTCGTTGCCAACAAAAAAATATAAAGTATATTTAATTCATTAATAATTTATTAAATAAATTTAAAAATATATATATTAGCGTTAAAAATATACTTGATTCTGGAATATTTTTATGAAATCGATATTTTAGGAAGCCAATTTCTAATATTATTATTGAGGCTGTAAGTACAAAGTTGAATTTAATTAAAAAGTTTTGAAAATGTCATGAAAAAACGCTCGGTTTATTTTATTTGATCAATAACTGCAAATAACTTTTAATAACACAGAAATTTTTGGTCAAAATCGTTATGCATACATTTTGGAGCATTAAATAAAAAAAAAGTTTAAATAGTAGGTTTAAAAAATTTAGAAAGTTGGGGTTACTATCGACCTGTGCTCATCTTTGCTCTATAAATACAAACCTTTAAAAAAATGTTATGCAAAATATAAATAACAGTTTTCCCCATAGGAAAGCATGTAAATAAGGACTATACGTTACCATACCAATAGTACATTTTTTTCCTGCACTCAATACCCTTTTGAAAAGTTTTTATGTTTTTAAAAGTTATTAGATTTTTTTGAAAACAATATTTGAAACATAAAATTTGCTATTGGTACTGGAAATAAAAAAAATTGGCAAAATTGAGACCTTGAAATAACGAGGAATAATATTGGAATCTAATAAGCAATAGCAAAACTAGGTCTGGTAGTGATTGGGCAGTGATGCAATACTGTAGATAATATGATGCAAAGCGAACCCCGAGTGTATTTGCGAGCCGTAAATGCGCTCACTACCTCGAAACATTTTTCTTAAATCACTTTAATTTAATTCGCGTCGCTGTGCGATACATCAAATTATTGATTATCTAGCTCTACTTATGTTACGCATTTAATAAAATGAAAAGGAAAATGACAATATTTTCTTTACTGCAATTTTCAATTTAAAAAAAAAAAAGAATACTGTAATTGTATTTAAGGAGCTTCTTTTATGTTGGATGCTTCGAGTATATCTAAATCTTGAGATTTTACTGTAAGAAACTAAATATCGAGACAAACTGTAAACAACATTATTTTTAAAATGTACTTTCTTTTTTTTTTTAAATGTAGTGTAATTATAATTACGTTCATAATATACGTCAGATCTACTGTTTGTCTTCTTTTTTTTTGTCAAATTTTCTATTGTAGAAGCCCTTAATTCGATAATTAACAGAGCCGACATTAATTAGGCCTTGCTCTTGGCCCTGTTCTTCTCATGCATTGTCCTACTTTTATATTTCCTAAAATAAAATATTTTTTTAAATTACGATTTTACATTAAATTTTTGGTAAAAAAAATTATCAAAAGATGGGCCTCAAAAAACATAACTAGGTCGTCTCAGAATTGAAAACTCTTAAAAGATTTATTGTCTGATTATCACTTTGGAATCGATGCAAAAATAATTTTAAATTTCAAAAATTTAAAACGTTAATGGTACGCAAATATATATATATTTTTTTATATTTAATATTTTTTTAGTTCCCTTATTTATTTACGTTTTTTCCGCAACTCAGGTGCTATTAAATAATAAAAGGTTCGCGCGGCCGGTTCACTGGAACCTGTTGCAAGTTGATTTTCAATGAATATGTTTAAAAGTCAAACTAATAATGAAACTTAATTATACAGTATTAATTTACTAATATTGTAATACTGTCTTGCATTTTACTAATATTGTAATACTGTCTTGCAGTTTCAAATTTTTCGTTATTTGTTTAAAAAAATAAATTGTAATGGCCCCGCGCTTTAGGTTTGCCCCGGGTCTCGTAATTATCCGAGACCGGCTCTGGTAATTAATACCAACGCTCATTAGCAAGCAAGAAACTAAAACACATCTCATTAAATTTTTAAATTTTTTTTTTGTTTTAGGTTTAATTAAAATCAAAAGTAAAATGTTTATGTAAAGATAATAATAAATTGTTGTATAAAAATGCGTGTCAACATAAGAATATTGTATTTAAAATTTATTTGTTTGTAAAAATACACACAGAAGGGTTTTTGGTTTTAATTATTAATATTTTTTCTTTACATAATAATTTTGGATTTTTAATATAAAACAAAAATAATAGCCTAAAATGTGTTCGAAAATATTTAATTTGTAAATAATAGAAGCTGCGGTGCAGGTGGCGCAACAATAAATGTTTTTTAGATAGAACATACAGTAGCAACAAATTGTTATATATATTTTTTTACAATACTGTATTAGAAAATTCTTAATTTATTTTTAAATACCGGTAATGCTATTTTGTAAGCTTTTTTTTTTTTTTTTGCTTTAGATGAAAGCAAAATGTTGAATTCACTCGCTACAGTTTGTCTGTTACAGTAATGCTCGGGATTTTTTAATTTAATGAAATAAATTACTGTACATGTATTGCAATTTTGGAACTTACAGTGTACTGTAAGTAGAAAAAAGCAATAAATATTTGAGACACGAAAGTTTTTTTTGTTTTTGTTTTTGAAAACAGCAGGCGCTCAAATTACAGTTTCGCGACTCAGGGAGAAAATAAAAATCTAATGTCACTTAAAAATGGTAGGCCGTCACATTTTATAACTCATTTATAATACCACTTTAAAAAATCGCATAATTGTAATTTAAAAAGTAATTATTATAATTTTCACCAGTGTCGTTCTATTGACCCTAGGTCGAAATAATAGAATAAATCTGAAAAAAAGAAAAATAAATAAATAAAAAATAAAATTAGCCTATAAAATTTTTTTAAAATAATAAAATTTAGTCAAAAAAAGAAAATAATTTTAAAACTTAATGTAGAGAAATATCTACATAATTAAAAAATAAATAAATAAAATAGTGATTTAAGTTATATTACTGTATTTCACAATACAGTAATAATAAAAATATATATATACCGTATATATTTATGACCTTGGCACCTTGATTGCATTTTTTAAAATGAATAATAATTCTTATAATAATAATTCATTAGCGATTTTTTTTTTTGGGTTGCAAAATGTGGGTTTATAAAATATTGAAAATTATTAATAATACCAGCTGGTCTCCAATTTATCGATTGCGACATCTTGCAATAACTAATCGATATTAACCATTTTACATGTTCAATAAATAATAATAATTATTAAAAACACTGCATTAGGTACATTCAATGCAAAGATAAAAGTAGGCTATTATTACAAGGAAAATTCAAATTTCTTTAGCTTGGTTCACATTTTTTCAAATTAATTGGTGAGCATGGTCCAAAAAAAGTTGGAATTTTGAATTGTTCTAGCAACAATACTTCTATTTTTAATATCACTTTGATAGTACTTTAAATGTGAAATAAATACTGTAATTGGCTAATTATTATTTTTCATAATAAAAAGCCTGTAACATCAAAACGTCATAATACTCCTTCTACCATTATTTTATTTCAATGGTCAACGTTTGTAGTGGCTATGCTACGCCAATAGCTGCTACGAAATCTCCGAACGGACCCAGGATGTGTTTATTTTAGATTTGGTTAAAGTTGGGCAAAAATGGACATCTTTGAGATAATTAAAATATCTCGAGGCCCTTATAGGCTTCCGTACCACTGTAAACAGGTACCGGAACTTGCGCTCGTAGGCCTACACACGCGTCGTCTGCATGCTAATGCTATTCAGTGTACGATTACTGCAAGTCATAATTGTGACAAAAAGTTTTATTGTTGGTTTATACCAAACATATTTATTATTATTTAATTTAGTATCTACTATAAAAGTACGGAATGATAATGTTTAATTTAACAAAATCTTCATTTTCCGAATTCAATTCATTCTTCGATCTAAGACACGCGTTCAAATTGGTAGTCTTATTTTAGAAAATACATGTACTTCGTTCGCAGGTAAATATCATTGTGCAGTATATCCTGTTTTCCTCTTTTATTATTATCATCATGTTATTTCGTAAGAATTTTTCGTGCCTCCGCGCACATGTGCAGCGGCAGTTTGATTAATTTTTAAGTGTAAAATGGTTGTTTATTAGTGAAATTGAGGAAGAGCATGGTGGAAAATGGTTCCTTCGAAGATCTCCATGGATACTTGAGTCGATTTCTCTTATCATCTGGCTAGTAGTAGTAGTACGTGGCTGTTGCTATCTTTTCATCATGCGGCGGTGGAAGATCCATCAACCTATAGTAACAGTTGACGACAGATGTAGTTTTGCCGTATACAAAAGTAAGTCATGCTGCGTTTTACGCACGCTTTCTACTCCACATCTCTCTTGTTTCCATGGAGTTTTATAAACCTACAGCATATCTCGGCGTTTTGGGAAGACTACAACTATTCAATAAAACTCTTAAGAGATGAAATGTGTGTATGGGAAAAATCATCTTTGTAAAGATGTTAAAAATCTGCTTCAATCGTTGGGGGGGCTTAATATTTGGAAGATGTACCTTTGGTAATGAGTGTGATTTGTTTCACGTAAATCAAAACCGCGAGACATACGTTTTCATCCCGCACTTTTTTTATTTATTTATTTATTTTTTTCTTCTTTCTTCATTAACATTGATTGTAGATGAGATTTTCTTAACAATGACTTGGAAAATGTTTGGTTTTTTTTTTTAGCAATTATTATCATCGTGAAATCGTAATTATATCGTCTAAGTTTAAACGTGGAAACTCCAATTTCAAAAATGAACGCAGAGAGTATAAAAATTTTAATTACTTTTTATCGATAAATGAGTTTCAAGCTGATCTCTTTATCGAAATAAAATGAACCTTTAAAATTACAGTAATTAATGCTAAAGGTATTATAACACGTTCTATTTATTTATTTTTTTATTTTGTTATTTGCTTTGTTTTTAATTTGGGAGTTGTGCTGTTTCATATCTCAGTTGTTTTAATTATATTTTCTAGATTGAAAATTCAGACTCCGAAATTTTTCTCACGTCTTAAAAGATGAAAAAGAAGAAGAGCTTAATGTCGTTTGGAAATGTTTTCTTGATTACGTCGATTTGTATGTTGTTGTTGTTGTTTTTTTTTTCGTTTTTAGGATTTGAGGATGTAAAAAACTACATGATAATTCCTTATAAGTAATTTTTCTCGAATTCGTTGCTGTTGTTGTTGAATTTTTTTCCCTCCCTCTTTTATCTTCTCTTTCTCTCTTGTATTTTTGCTTTGTGTCGTGAAGAGTAAAGTCTGTGTTCGGAGGAGCTATCATCTTATTTGTTGAAACTCAACAGGTATAGCGCACCAAACGTTGCAGCTGGTTGGTCGATAATTTAGACCCTACCAACAACACACACACACAGCTCGTTTATTTGGCTGTGTTGTAGATGGATTTATATATATATATATATCTCTATAAACGATTGTACGTCACTTTTGGTTACAGATCCGATGCGGAACGTTGCAGTTACAAGAGTCGCAGGGATAGATCAGGAATAAAAATTGTCATTACACGAAACCAGCATTAATAAATTAACGTTAACGACTGTTGCAGCGTTTTAATGACTATCCGAACCTAGGCGTTAATACGTTGGTAGTTGCGGTTCGCTGCTAAAAGTCATTTCGAAACATTGACAATTTTTAGTAATAATTGCAACAGGTTTTTTTTTTCTTTTTCTTCTTTCTTATAACTAGTTTTCATCGAAGTAATTGAATTGAACTTTAAAATCGCGTTTAAATGTTGAGAAAAAAATTTTTTTTTTGAAAAGTATTAATTATATTTATTTTTTTGTGTCGTTTGTAGTAAATGTTTGAAGAAGCAAAAGAAGAAAACAAAAGTACAAGAGTGTCGTTGATACGATGGAGAAGAGTTGCAATTTCGGAATCTACGATTTTAGTCCGCGTCGGTTTTTTTGGACGGAATTTAATCCGAGCGAAGAATTTGACAGCAACCGCGAGTACCAACCACGGTCGCCGAGTAGTTTTCTTGCCGTAAACACTTGAATATATTTGTTTTTTTTTAAAAAAAAAATTATGTTTCTTTCTAACTTTGACGACAATATTTTTCATAAAATGACAATCTAGTCGCGAGTATCAAATTAATTCTTCAAAAAATATGGGAATCTAAGTCTACAAAGTTTTTTATCGGAGTCTTCATTTTTTTTTTTCTTCGTCTTCTTCGTCCGCTTCTTTTCTTATTAACTTTTTAACTTCTTAAAAAAAAAGAATTGCTTGACAATCGACTCGCGTTTTTGGGATGCAAAGAAGCTTCCGAATTTCAGAAAATCAACTTTTAATACTGGCCGATAAGGCCCGACACGATAACAACCTGTGTGGATACTTGTTTAAAAAATCGTCGGACAACACCAAATGGCAGATGAGATGGTTCGTTCTGTATCAGAACCTTTTATTGTATTACGAGGCCGAAAGCAGCCCTAGACCGTCCGGCATCATCTTCTTGGAGGGATGCTACTGCGAAAAGCTTATCACCACTGGCCAAACTAAGTTAAAAGATATGCCCGAATCACAGGTAGGACAATTTCAAAATTATTTATTATTATTATTTGATTAGTTTTTATTTAATTTTTTTTTTAATAATTTCGCCGCTGGTTTTTTTTTTTTTTGAGATTTTGTCGATTAGATCAATCAATACTATAAGTTTGTAGAAACGGTGTTATTTGAAGTGTTTTATGCGGGGAATCGTGCAGTTGAGTATTTCATTTTTTTTCTTTTCCCGACTTCCTAATGGAATCTTTTTCGTAAGTGGATGAACGTGGTACTTTGGTCCTTCAAACAAAGAAATCATTTTAAGGAAAAAACGAGATTGTTGTCTCTTAAACCGTATACTCGAGGAACGCGCGAGATTTCGATATTTTTTTTTATTTTTTATAAGTATAAAAGCATGGCAATGTGTTACTGTATTTATAAAAAAGTCTTTGACGAAGTAAGTCTTGAGGTTGTCTAAGCCTATTTTAAGAAAAGCGCGATAAATTCGAAAATGTATTGAATTTTTTTTTTCCCCCGTTTGCTTTTTCTTCAAAAGCTCGATAACAATTTTTTTTTTGTTGTTGCGGGTGCTCACTTTAATTAATGTGCGCGGATTATTTGAAAATCAATGCTGCACATTTCCTTAAGCTTTAAGCCTAACGAGTTTGAAAAACAAAATTAAAAGCTCGTTTCGGTAAACATGGTCATTATATTTTATGGATATCAAATTAATTTGCATTCGAATGCAGCTTTTTTTTTTTTTTTATTCTTTCAAAAGTTATTTTAAAAATTGGCCAAGCAACTTTCCAAAAAAACGCAAATTTCACTGGGGATTTTCAATTTTTACATTTTGCACCATCCTATAGTTATCGCGTCACACATTGCGTCACTCAGGTTTATGCTGCCTCGGTGAATTTTTTTTTTAGAATTATTTAAATTACTTCGCATACAAATTTAATTCAGTAATGGAATATTGAAAAGGACATATTTTGTAAATGCATTACTCGTATCACATTTAAATAAACAAATGCTATACGATTAAATAAATAATAATAAAAAAAAAACTGCAATAATTTTTAATTAAAAAAAAAAAAAGTTGGATGAATAAAACATTTTGTTGGAATAAAACATAAGGCATATGTTTTTATCTTGTAGAGTCTCTAGAGGATTATTAAATTGGATTTATTAACTTTAATGTGAGAAAGTAGTTAGCAAAATGACTAGCAATAGTTAAGCGAATGTATATACAAGATTGCAAACATTTTCTCCACACATTATCTAAGTAAAAATGAATGTGTGGAGTCTGTCATGTGAAAGACTCATTCACATGAGCGCATAAAGTAGACCGAATTTTCCTACAACATTATTGTGAGGGGATTCAAAGTGTAATACGTTTCATTGTACAATACGGTAGTGATTTTAAAAAGGGGACAGTAACAACTTTAAAGTTTACATATTATAATATACTTTTAATATTAACTCGTGTTTTTATAATTTCTTAGGGTTGGAAATCTTTTTGAACCGGTACATGTACTGTACTTGATTTTAAAGAAATTGCGGTAATATATAGGCTATTGTGTTTTGTAATATATAAAGGTTTAGTAATCTTAGTAGCTTAAATACGGCTTAGCCTTTCAACTATTTGCTTTTAAAGCTGTAAGGTTCTGTTATTATTTTTGTAGCTGGCAAAAGATAATAATTTTAATTTTTTTAGTAGTTACAGTAGTAATACATGTACTCACAAGTCTTAATAAGTAATAATTATTAAACCAGTCTAAATCGTTACTGTACTGGTTTGTATTTTCAGATAGGGTTTAAAGTAACTGTTGAAATGAATATAATTATTATTATAAACGAATAATATGTATTTATATGGCGTAGTTTAAATAGGCGCCTTGAGGATAAATGAACTTATTCATAATAATTATGAACTCGGAAAACTCGTATTACAGTAACTAAACAGGGTTTTGATGTTAGTGTAATTAAGTAATTTTTTTTAACCAATTATAATTTGAAATGAAAACGTCAAATGCTATCATATTTTTGCTTTAATAGCGATATTAATAATAATTAATGAGTGAACCTTGTCTCTATTAGTTGCATTAATTTTAATGATAATTAATTAAAATAAATTAAGCAGAATATATTTACGTTAATTTCTTCATAAATTGAGATTTTAATTTTAAAATGATTGCGATCTAGTCACTTGGCAGATTAAACCGTTATTTATTAATATTTACTTATTGTTTTAACATTATTTTTATATTTTAAGGTATTATTAAGTTTTAACAAACGTTTACATACCTGCTTTTACATTCTTGCATTTAAGGTTTTATAAACATCAGGAAATTTTTTGGATCAAAACCTTAATAGCTTTTGAGTTTTAATAGGGTTTTTTTTTTGTTGGTTCGATCCTTTGTAATTAACTAACTCGTTGCGAGAAAATGTTACGACATGTAGGCTACTGTAGGCTGGTTTTGTTGGAAATTTTTATTGCGATCAATAAACTTTTCGCTTTCCCTTATCCAGGGTCTCAGGATACCTTTACCTTAAAATGCTCACAGTTAAGTATCTGTATGCTGTAAACGCCTCTTGAATAAAAACTCGGCCGTTCTACGGTATTTCGCGTGGAATTTTATTGGTCAACAATATTATTCTACAAGCTGTTTTTGTTAATAGCAAAAATAAACGCGCGCAAAATGCGTGGTTCAAAATATTTTAGATGATGTTCAAATGGACAACAGCATTTTGTTGCCAAAATTAATAGCAATTAACTGGAAACATTATTATCTCGATAACAATAGAAGTGGTCATAATTTGTTATTGTTTTTTTTTTTTTTGAGATCATAAATAATTTATTATTTGCAATAATTTTTTTTTTTAAAAACACTCGCCTCAATAACTTCAGTAATTATACGGTTTTTGATGGCATGTTTACACTTATTACGAGTGTCAGTTTGATCTTTTATCCGGACATTAATTTACGCTATTTTTATATAGTGACAATAAATGCGGACCAATTTTAAAAGCGGTACCAAGAGTTACCGAGCTATTCAATATAACACGGTTGACATTCAAGAAAGAAAAACTATTACCAAAGCGCAGAGCGAATAGTTTTCAATATATCTATTGATGGAATGTAATAGTCACACGGCGAACCTAAGATAGAGGGAAAAGGATCAACTTTTATTGGTATTACTAAAACAGACTTATGAGAAATTTTTTTTTTCGGCAAGTTAATGGGCGCAAATGTCCGCAGTGGGCAAAATAGATGATTCTATACGAGCGCAATGTATACATATAACGTTTAAGTCGGCGTTGGGCGAAGTACCTACATGTCGCTTTTTTTTATTATTATTACATAGACCACATAATATTTAGCATCGCGTAGATGGAAAAATAATTTTGTTTGTTGATGGTTGTCAACCGTTGAATGACGTCATTAATAACTCGTCTTTTGTTTATTTTGCATTTTTTTTTTTTTTTTAGCATAGAAAGCAATCGCGAAGAAGTTAGAAAAATTACCTAGTAGAAATAAAAATAGAAATGTATGTCGGTAGATGATAAAACATTTAGGGTTTTATTTATTTTTTTTTTTTAGTAAAAAGAAGATTGGCTTAGATAAAAATTGTATACTTTCTACATTATTTTTTTTTTTACTACTTAAAGCATGTTTATTTTTTATTTTTATGAGGCAAGCTTCTGAACGGAAATTGCACGTGTGCACGAATTTTTTTTTATTTATTTCTCGTAAGATACTTGAGAACGATATTATATGCAATAGAAATCAAATCGTTCAAACGCTAATGTTCAAAATGGGGAAATGCAGGATGTTGGAACTACTGTAGAATACAGAAAGAAAAAAAAAATATAGTAATTTTTCGCTTCAGTTAAACCGGAATATGTACATTAATTTTGAAGATTTCCTGATTTTCAACATTTTCTTCAATATGATATACTGTTATACGTATGACAAGAGAAACGTGAAACAATACAAACATCTTACCTTATTGCTTGACTTTTATTTTTGTGCTGGCGTGTTGCGCGGATGGAATAGACAGAACTCTTTTAGATCCCATTATAATATATGGGCTGCGACAAAATTACTTTTTGTTTCTTCTTGATTTTTCATTGTTTTAGCCGTAGTCAGCTGGGATTCTACTGCAGATAGGTTTAGGTGAAATAGTAAAAAAAAAAGAGTGATAAAAAATAAATTGCTCGCCGCGTCTGTCAGACTCCAACCATCTGTGTCCGCGCGCGGTCAACGTCGACTTTGATCTTCCATTTATTTTATTTAAACTGTTGTAGTACGTGGTCGGGGTTTGAATCGGCCGAGAATGACGGATCGCCGATTTCGACACCGAACTTATTTATTATTAACTATTTAATTATTTTTAACTACGGGTTTTATGGCATTGTTTGAAAATTTTCACGATTTCTGCGTTTTGAAATTTATTATTATAATTTTTATAATTAAATATTAAAATTTCTAAAATTTTTAATCTAAATAAGGGCATTTATAATTATACACTTGACCAAACACTTTTTCACACTACATGTACGTTGTTTCGACGTCAGATAAATACTGTAAATGTTTTTAATAATATTTTGAAATATTTTTATTTATTTATTGATGGGTTTTAATTTAATTAGGTTCGATTTTTGAACTTTTATTTTTACGTTAGAATTTATTGAATCAAAACTTTTTTAGTTTTATGCTATTAGTTTAATAAGAAAAGTTGATTTAACATTAAAATATTGATTTTATTTTAGATAAAAAGTCAAATGAAAAGAGCGAAAAAAAATATTATGCCGTATATTTACTCGGAATATTTAATAAACATTAAATGTTTTTGAGGACATTTCCCCCCCCTCCCCCTCCCATAAAATATTTAAATAACGTCTCCTAGTAACTCACAAACGGCGTTTTCAATATCATTTTCATTGCATCATCTTTAAAATAAACAATTTTACACGTCTCTGAAAATGCGGTGCATGTAATAATATAGGAGTAATAATTTTATTATTTTTTCATACGCTCGTGAAAGTCATTTTCAATTCTAATACAGCACCGGTATTGCGCTGAAGAAACTACGCGCGATGGATCGTACAGTCCATAAAATTTGAGCTATCCAAGATATTAGTTACCTAGTTATTATAATTAAGTTGATTTAATTTTAAGGCGAAATTTTATTTCCTCGTGCTGATTTGCAACCTACATTTAATGATTTTATTAACTTTTGGGGTTCTCGTCATGGTTTGGTTCTAATTTGACATTCTATTTGCTTATTATTTTTTTGGTAGATCAAATGTTAATTGTAAAACAATGCGCATGATTACTTTTCGCGTGTTTTTTTTTGTATTATTTTAATGTTTCCGAAGTCATTCAAATAGAGATACAGTTTTTTTTTTGTCAGGGCTGAACAAATTTAGCTTCTAGTCAAACTTCCGATCTCGTTAATTGTCTCTTAACATACCAAAAACAAGCGACTAATGACGCGAATGATTATTTTATTAGGCGATACAGATATTAACATCATGAGCGTATTATTTAAAGCTGTTTCAATAGATTTAATGAAACGAGTGCCATGTTTAGATAGAAGCTATAGCGTACCTCCTGCCGTGACGTTGTTTATCGTTAACGGATCTAGGAAAGGACCCACCTTCCTTGTGTTGACATTAATGGACCGAAAAGTCAGATGCATGTAATAAAAGGAACTGCTTTAATATCTCTCTCTAGAGAGAGAGAGAGCGAGAAAGATAATAAATTATAAGACTACCATTCGCAAATTTATCGTGGGAGGCGAATTGATTATTTCAAATACGCCGCGAAAAAATGACACGAATTGGGCTAAACTAGCAAACGTCGAAACTCATCTAAGATCGAAATTTTACACGAGAGCCAAACTGGTGTGTAAACATTGCAATTTAGCATCATTTTACAGACAAACTCGAAAGTTTTCTATGCATTAAATGAAAAAATAATGCATACCGTAATGTAAACTTTTTTTTTTTTTTTTGCGTTTTTAATTAATATTGAAACAATTTCGATTTTCTGGGCTAATTTACATAGGATTACTGTAAGTTTTTAAAAAAAAAAAAAAAAAAAAAAGTGCAGTATTGGAATTGCAGCTTTAAAATGTATTATACAGCTACACTACATTAGCCGTACGCCATCACATTATTAATGTAGATTAATTTGAAGATTTAATGCTAATTCATATTGTTTTAAGCATGAAATTAGGCTATAAAAAGCTTCATGATAGAAAGTAAATACTGTAGTAATACAGTATGGTAAAATAACATAACCTATACGATTTACGTGCTTTTACTGTAATTGGGAATTAATGTAAATTTATTAAATTTTACATGATGCACTCGAGTATTTTTGCTGCGAATTAATGCTTTCGCGTTAAAAAATTTTGCTGTTAGCTGATTTCATGAAATATTTATTTTGGTAAAAATCAGTTTCGTTCGGGAAAAAAATTTTTACGTTCTAATTTTTTTTTTTGAATATAATTATTATTATGAGAAAAAAGCCCAGCCACTTCATTAAAATGAGAATTAAGTATCAACTGTTATTGAGACTAATGTAGTAATCCTATTTTAATCCAAACGCTGATAATAATTAATTTTTTTTTATTATTATTAAAAAACTTTTGATGAGCTATACTGCGGTAGTTAACAATTGACGTCACGGTGACGTATGAAAGAAATGGGGCAAATTTATTGGTGATCAAAGTGTAATTGGTGCAGCAATAGTCAATGACGTCTCGCTGCTTGGGTTACATCGAAAAGGAAGATATTTGGAGCACATATTATTACAAATAAATGTATGGTACGATAACTAATTTGTACAGTACTACAATTAATAATAATTCACTAAAAATTACAAACGGCACCAGATTTTATGCGATCTGACTTTTCCTTTTTATTATTATTATTGTATTTGTGGGTTGTTTATGAAATGGAAAATGCAGCGCAGGCAATTGAATTTTGTTGGTATATGAAAGAAAGATTTTTATCGACGTGTATTTGGT
The DNA here is from genome assembly GCA_034692225.1 of Polydesmus complanatus. Taxonomy (NCBI): domain Eukaryota; kingdom Metazoa; phylum Arthropoda; class Diplopoda; order Polydesmida; family Polydesmidae; genus Polydesmus; species Polydesmus complanatus. Next base: position 117 of record JAQGAZ010001267.1, on the reverse strand, counting down.
GAACCGGAAGTTATTTTACCCAAGTTCAGCAATCGAATTTTTAAGTTTAAGTTTAAGTTTAAGTTTGTTTATTCTCATTAGCATCGTAACTTCAAATTATACAGCAAAAAATGACAT
>JAQGAZ010001266.1:0-33041 GCA_034692225.1 Polydesmus complanatus | reverse complement strand
GGCCCCCCCCCCCCCCCCCCCGGGGAAAGAACAAAATAAAACCTGTGAAATATGTCTCCCGGAAGTAAAAAAATATTGTTAACAATGTTTAAAATAATTTAAGAAATTGTTTTAGAATAATTCAGAAATATTTAAAAAAAAATTAAAAAAAAAAAATATATAAAAAAATTAAAAAAATTTAAAAAAAAATTAAAAAAAATTTATAAGAAAAGTAAAAAAATTTTGTAAAAAAATTTTAAAAAATTTTATAAGAATTTTTTAGAAAATGTTTATTTTTTAGGAAAATGAAAAATATTTATAGGAAAAAAAAATAAAATTTTTTTAAAGAAAATTAACTAATTTTTAGCAATAAATTTTCAAATTTTTTGAGTAAAATTGGGCCCCTTAGATTTTGATTTTATTTGCCCCGGCCATTGCCTGGTGATTGCATTTTTATGGAGAAACCCCATATGCGTCGAAAACAGTTTGAGACTCATTAAATCTATCCGATTAATTCGTTGATAATTTTTTTTTTATCACCGAATATGACACCGTTTGTGAGGTGAACGATCAGTACAACGAATTAAGAGTGAAGAACGAAGTTGACTTTACAATTATTATTAATGTTATTTATTTAAAAAGAATAAAAACAAATAAAATTAATAAGCAATTTTACTGCGTAATAAACGTCGTCATTTGTTGCTTAATCCCCGAGTGACGTCAGCAAATGATTCGCGTTACGAAAGGGGAGAAGGAGAAAAAAGGACTAAAAATTGAAAACTAAGAATAATAAAAATAATATTTTTAGGAAAATAAAAAAAAAGGCACAAAACAAACATGTACTCAAATAAAAAAAAAATAAACAATAAAAAATGAAAAAAAGAACGATAACAATGAATCGAAAGAAAAAATAATAGAAATAAAAAGAAAAACATAGGAAAATTAAAAAAAAAAAAAAACTATATAGAAATAAATAAAGAAAGAAAAAAGAAAAACAAAAAGAAATACGAGTCACCGAAACAATGAATACATTATTAGTGCAGCGGTAGAATCCCGTCCTGCAGCGCCGTCTACCCGCCTGGGGGTAGGGGCTGGGGCCCTCTATATTTCTTTAAGGGTTCGCATTTGTCCAACAAATTTAAAAAAATAGGAAAAATTCTTAATTTTCTTTAAATCGTATTGATTTATCTAAAAAAAATTTCTTCTAATTTCTTAAAAAAATATTTTTAATTTTCTTAAAATTTTTGTTAATATTATTTTGCTTAAAAAATTTCTTATTTTTCCTTTAAAAGTTTTTTATTTTACTAAAAAACATTTTTCTATTTTCTTAAAAATTGAGTAAATTTTCCTAAAAAAAAATAGTTAATAATTCCTAAATAACAGTGGTGTGTATCGATATTTTAAATATGACCCTAACTGAAGAGTCACAATGACGTCATTTCTGCCGCCATCTTTTCGATCTAACTTCTCATTAAATGAATGAGATTATTTACATTTCCCAACATTATTTTTCCTATTCTTTTCTTCTGCTTTTTAATTAATTTCCATCTTCACTTTTCATTTATTTGCTTTTTATTTTCCTCCGCCATTTTAATTGTTTTTTTCTCTACATATACCTTCCCCTCCCCTTCCTCCTCCCTCTCTACCCCCACATGTATACAGTATTATATATGTGTTTACTCTGTCTGTTTCTTATTTGTATCGTTTCATTCATCTTCCTTTGATTCTTTAATTTTGCCTTTTTATTTGTTTTCGTCCGTTGAATTTATTTACTTTGATTTCTTTTATTGATTTTTTTTTCTTTTAAAAAAAAATCAAGTTTTATATCTTCTATACAGAGTGTCCCTAAACACAGGCTACAACGACACTTCAGTAAACAATGAAAAAGCCTTATGCAAACACTCGTTTCATTAGGAATTGCGAGTTAATAACATTAGCTTTGTAACTTGTCGTTTGTATGCTGCTGTTTCGTAATGACAATGTACGAGTCTACGAATTATGAGTTGTAAAATCAAAAATATTAGTGGATTCCATAATATAAAAGATTCAAAGCAAAAACTAACCTTGTAAAACAGATTCAATGCGAATACCGACCTTATCTACCAAGATTCACTCCGAAAACCAAATTTATTTAAGAGATTCAAAGCAAAAAATAGCCTTAAATAAGAGATTCAAAGCGAGAACTGACTTCGTTTAAGAGATTCAAAGCGAGAAATAGCCTTAAATGAGAGATTTAAAGCGAAAACTGGCCTCGTTTAAGAGATTCCAAGCGAGGGGTTCAAAAATATGGTTTAACCTAGAGTCCCCCCAGGGAAGCTTAATCCGGACCTGCAGTCGAGGCTGAGCTCAGACGACGCTGCGAGGCTAGAAGGCATAGATGGCGCTGCGCCGAGGGGTTTTGTTTGCGCAGATGAGCTTCCGGTAGAGGGCGCGAGTGGGTGGGAGAAAGTAATTTGTATGAGGTGGCGTGGGAGGAGGCGAAATGAGCATCTCGTTTTGACATATGTTTTCGTAGTGCTGGAGCGCAACACATGTGCGCAGGCGCGTTTTAATCCACTTAATTAATAATAAATTTTTGCGCTATTACAGATCAATTATTTATTATGTTTAATTTCATTTTTCTTTGTGAAAGATGAGAATAATAATAATGTCTAGGCTTAGTTTGCTAATCCAGATCAATTTTTAATTAACTTTAGATCTAATTAATTTTTTCGTTATTATTATTATTTTCGTCTAATATAGTTTTAAACCGCGGAATTAATTAAACGTGAATAATTGATAGGAATTAATTCCCTGAATGTTGGACCGGAAGTGAGAACGATACCCGACTTTGTTTTTTAGGCTTAATCTTTTTTATGTTTCGATGAATAATTCATCGTTAACGCTTACGGTTTTTTCTCATGTTAATTAATTTTTTTTTTTTTGTTATTTTTTAATTCATTATTTTATGATGATTTTCCGTGCTTTAAATTACCAGTACATACAGTGTAGTTAAAAAAGATTAACATAAAAAAAAAATTAACTGAATAAAGATTTAAGTGAAAGAAGATTTAAGATTTAGACGAAAAAAGAAAAGATTTACATGAAAAAAAAAAATTTAAATAAAAAAAAATTTAAATAAAAAAAGATTTAAGATTTACATAAAGAAAAAAAAAAGATTTAAGATTTAAATAAAGAAAAAAAAAGATTTACATAAAAAAAAAAAAAGATTTACATAAAGAAAAAAAAAAAAGATTTAACTAAAAAAAAAGATTTTATCCAAAAAAAAAATATTTAACTGAAAAAAAGATTTAAGTAAAAAAAGATTTAACCAAAATAAGATTTAAAACGACAGATTATAAGGTAAAGCATTTAGAATTTGAAATGTTGCGCATGCGCCCAATTTTTCGTCATAAATAAATTTTCTCATTTTAATAAATTTTCCTCGTTGAAAAATCCAACCTGTCGAATTTCCCTATACAGTATGTATTTCTCAATTCGACCGACATTTTCCTTTTGAAGATGAGATTTTCCATTAATCTAATTTTGATTAAATTTTAAATTTCTTTTTTTTTTTTTTTCCACCGCTGAAAAATTCCTTCACTCAAATTTATTTAAAAAAAAATCCTGATTTAATCATTTTATATCGATTTTTAAACCAAATAAACCTTCATTTATCACTAAATTACTACCGGTATTTACATTTAAAAAAAGAAAAAAAAAGAGAGAAAGTGATGGAAGCCCATGACGTCATAATCCGCGTATCTCTAGAGTGCACGGGCGGAGGTGCAGTGAGTGATTGCCTGCTGTTAGTGAGCGCCAGGGGCAGCAACGAACGTTTGTCCTTTAGCGCTCCGAACACTTATTTAAATATTAAAAAGACTGAGTGATTGGCACATGCAGTTGATCAGCGAGTGTAAACAGGCGTGTGCGTTTAACGCGCAAACTCCCTCTTAAAAAAGAAAAAAAATAAATAAATAAATAAAAAAAGATGGCGCTGTCCTGTGATTGGCTGGCGCTGGCACTTGTTTTGTCACACAAATAAAATGCTTTTCCGGCGGTTAACCATTTTACCACTCTTCCATCTTTTTTTTTTTTTTTTTTCTACTTCCATCTTTCTTTTTTTTATCATCTCTTACGATATCTTTTCTTTTTCTTTCGTTTCCCGCCAATTTTATTTTTTTTTATTTTCTTATATATTTTTTTTAATAACGAAATATATTTTTCTCCTTCGTCGAAACAAATATCAAATGGAAACGTGATGTATTGTCTACTTTCCTTTCTCTCCCACTCTCTCTCTATACCACTCTTTCTCTCCCTCTCTCACTCTTCGTGTGTTTCTCTCTTTTATTTATTTTTGTTTCATTTGTTGATTGAGCTTCGTTTCCACTTTTTTACTGTTTACAGGATGTGTTTACGCTCTCGTCGAAATCCAGAACGATGCCAATAGAGAAAACCTACGTATACACGGTGACCGTAAAAATACCAGACCCAACTGAAGACCTCACTATGCTCCCCATGCATACCGTACATTACAGCTTCATAGACACTCTCCCTGCCTCAACTTCATAAATTACTTCATTCTTTTGTCCCGTAAACCTTTTCTCGCATCACACCCCATATTTTATAATCTTCCTAATTTATGATACAAACATGAGATGAACTGGATGAAGCCGTAATCGACGCAGCCAAGCGCAGTGAGTTGATATAATGCTTGTATTGAGACCGGAAGAGAATATTTTAAACGTAAAATAGAACAATTCAATGTTAAAAAAAAAAAAAACCTTAAAAAATGTTTTTCCATGTGTCATTAAATTATTAAAAGGATTTCATTGTAATTCAGTTGGGTCCGATTTTTTTAGAGACACCGCGTATCATAAAGTATCAAAAGAATATGGCGCATGCGCATAAAGTGGGGAGGGGAGTAGTAAGACTTTTGATACTCTTTTAGTTAATATTTAACGCGCAAACAAATACGGTAAGTGCTTTTTTTTTTTTCTTGCTTTTTTTTTTATTTAAAAGGATTTTTATGAAAATGCAGAACGATGCTAAAAGAGAGAATTCTTTTTTTTTTTTTTACGATAATTGTCTAGTAAAACACAAACAAATAAATGATGAAACAAGCGTTAGATCAACTGCTAACAATAACACGTTTTGTTTTCTGTTTTTAACGCGCGCGTAGCATATATATGTATATGAATAAATGGAGAAATGATGAAAAATACAAAACGCACGCGCGACGTTTTATTAAAGATTTTCGCCTACATCTGTCACGCGTCAACCGTAATCATTTTTCATTTTATGAAAATAGTATACACGGTATATATAATTTAAATTATATAACATATATATATATTTTTTTTTTGTTTTGTTTTGGTTATAAAATCTGGAGGTAAAGTTTGGTTTAAAAAGAGAGAGAGAGGAAATGGCGGTAGAGATGAGATGGGAAGTATGTTTAAAATGGAAGGAATTTTCCTCGGAACTTAGCGGAGATAGTATGTACTATGCCAGGATTATTCTCGTTCAAAAATATATTATATGAGGTAAAAAAATGTACTCGTTGGAGATGATAGAAAACCCTCTTTTTCGAGTTGGAGATGAAGACAAATCTGGTTGGAATAGAAGGAAATGGAAGGAAGCACTCCCTTAGGAAGTTAGGAGGAAGAAAGTATTAGCTCAAAAGGAAAAAGTCTAATGAAGAACGCAGAACGTAGAATGAAGAAAACACTCGCTTAACATGAGAGTACATTCTAATTCAAAATAAAGAACACGCTATGTGTACAAGTACAGTAATTCAAAAGGAAGAATCAAAATGATCTTAAAGTAAGGAAAACATTTACTTAAAATTAGAAAAATGTTATTTAGAAATAAGAACATTATTAAACATGAAAAAAATAAATATTATTAAAGTTAAAGTAAATACTGCACCATTCGAAATACATAAAAATAATAATAAAAAAAATACTACCGGTAATAAAAATGAAAAAAAAATAAGATTTGAATAAAATAAACAAAATATTTTTTGGTAAAAAAAAAACCACTCAGAAATTAGATAATATGTACTATTAAAAAGTAAAGTAAACACTTTAAAAATAATGAAAAAGCTATTTCAAACAAGAATACTACAGCCTACACGTACTAATATAATTATAGGGGAAGTAAATACTATTCCAAAATAAAATAAATACACCTACTAATCAAAATAAAGAAAATACTTCTCTAAAGAAGTAAATACTATGGAAAATAAAGTAAACACTAAAAAAAAAATGATGAAAATGCTAGTAAGAATACGTGTAAGTAGATTCCATTAAAAATGGAGTAAACACTATTAAAAAAAAAGCAAAGTAAATACTACGAAATTTGAAGTAAGAGTTATTAGCTTAAAACCCCTAATCGTCCCAATGCACACTACGAGTCTAAAACTGAGGCTTTTAACCAGTCGAATATTGTTGGCGCCTAACGTCTTAAGATATGCTGAACTCACAGCGAAGAGCCTCGAGTGGAGATGCAACCGCTTCAGCCTATCTCTTCCATGCCCCGGATGCAGCCGTGTAACAGGTGCATCAACGCACAAATTTACATACTGTATTCCTAAATTACTAAAGTAAAAGCTTTTTCTTTTTATTATCGTGATCCGTTAATCATTGATGGCATTACTCTTCAACCGAAATGCTGCTTCAAAATGCACGCGAAACGAAGAATTAACTGTCAAAAGAGAATTGCTCAGAATTACGTCTGCAGACAGCACAAAACCCTTGCTTCCAGCGCTGGATTAAGCTCTCTTCAGGCCTAAAACAAATTGCGTTTGGGGCCCCCTGTAATTAATAATCATACCGTAAAGTTTTTAAGAAAATTATTATCCCATTTTTTTAAAAAGGTAAAGTTGGGCCCCTTCAAAGTGGAAGGAGGCCCCAGTGATGTTGAGGCTAACACAACCGAAATCGCTTTAAAAAGCAACCTAAAAATTACGTAAATGTGATTTTCTCCGCGCGCACAAACACACAAATCGAGAACCGCCATTTGTATTTTTTTGTTCGCGTCACATAGTGATGTCACGTGGCCAAAGTTGGTTACGTTTCCGCATCAATTTGCGTCACCCGCATATACCAAATAGCATTAGATCAAATGCAATAATACGGAGATTGAGGCTTTTTCTTTACGTTTTTTTTTTGTCGTGATGTCATTTGGACGTCACTTTTATATTATTATTAAGGAAATGATTGAATAAAACGTATTTTCTATGCCTTACGCGAGGAAATGTTTTTGTTAGCCTTCTACGTCACAACGTGGTTCTACGTCTGTTAATCCGCTCGTTTCCGCGTAAATTAGCCTTCTAATCGCCAGTTAAATCTCTTTCAAAGACAATCAACGATGGCTTTGCTGGTTAATTACACGGTACAAAATCCAAGATGGATGCCAACTTGATCCGCAAAATACATGCACTTCCGGTTTGGGTTTTAAAATCTCGCTCCCGCGCGTGCTCGCTGTCTGTCACAACGATTAACCACAAGAACTTCGAATTAAAAAAATAAACGACTTTCTTTAAGAAAAAAAAATAAACGACTTTCTATAGAATATCTTAAAAATAAAAATGATTTTCTTTAAAAAAAAATAAATAAACGACTTTTTAAAAAGAAAAAAAAAAACTGAAGAATTTACTTTTAAAAATAAACGATTTAAATCTTTAAATCTTAAAAATGTAACTATTTTCTTTAAAAAATAAGAACGATTTTCTAGAAAATTAAGCGATTTACTTCCGAGCAAAAACAATTAAAAAAAAAAATTGTTCTTCGAAATAAAATAATATTTTTTTTTATTTTAAATACAAATGTTTTTTTATATATATAAGAAGGATTCCGTTATCTTACAAGATAGATAAGAGTGGTAATTCCCTCCGCAACACACGTCACCAATCGCTACTAAAAATCATAAGATAAGAATAGAAAACAAAAAGCCTTAAACGCCATCCCTATACGATAGAGCAGAATCTCGATTAACCGAACCCCTATAATCCGATTTTCCAAAAATCATTAACTTTTTCTTTTCTCCTTAAATATTGAAATAATTCTGCAGAATTATAGTAAACCGTTTGCATTAATTAAATGACGAAAATAAGAAATGGGGTTGTAAGAAATAGTGCGAAATGCGCAATTTCTTCCTCCCTCCCTCCCTCTCCCTCCTTACATTACATAAGGCAGCATCCATTTCTTAATAACATTTTAATTCGCAGTTAATATGCACTTTTCCAATAATTCGAATTTTCCCTAATCCAAGTCGGATTAGCGAAGCCACTGCCAGTGTATTAACAACAGTGCGTGGTTTTCGAGCGTATAAAAAGCAAAAAGAAGACGATTAAAATGCGCATGAAAAACATCCTGCGCGTGCATTACACGTGCATCTGTCACGTAATGATCAATTTATTTCTCCTCCCCCAATTTCTTCTTCATATTCAAGTTTTGCATTTGAAAAGTGAACATAATGTCATGGGAAGCAGAATGCGAAGCCATTCAAATTATTGTACTCGTATTTTATAAACTCATTTTTCCCTAACGATATACGCGCGTACAGTCCACGTAATTCTCCTCTTCCCAATCCATTAAATAGAAAAACAAAATGCTACGAAGTAGATTGAACATTTTTAGCCAATGAATGAAACAAAAGTCGGCTTGAATTTTCTGTTAGGCGCGACGTAGATTAAGCCGTATTTTAATACGTAATGCCAGATCGGAATCAAAACCAGATTGAAATTAAACAGGGTTTAAATTAAGATTGGAATTTAAATAAATAAAATAAGATTTTAATAAAACGAGATTCAACTGAAAATATAACCCAAATAAACATTTCACTTCAAAATAAAATTTAACTCGAAGGAATATTTAACTGGAATGAAAATTTAACTCAAAAAAAAATTTAACTCAAATGAAAATTTACCAAAAGAGAAATTTAACTAGAATGAATACTGTATTTAACTAGAATGAATATTTAACTCGAATAAAAATTTACCTCAAAGGGAAGTTGAACTCGAATGAAAATTTACCTAAAAGGAAAATTTAACTGGAATGAAAATTTACCTCAAAAGGAAATTTACTTCAAAGAAAAATTTATCTCAAAGGAAAAGTTAACTTGAATGAAAATGTACCTCTTAAGAAAAACAAAGCAAGATTTAACTAAGATATTTAGTTAAAAAAAGATTTAACTAAAAAAAAATTTAATTAAAAAAAGATTTGATTAAAAAAAGATTTAACTAAGAAGCGATTTAATCGAAAAGAGATTTATCTGAAACAGGGATTTAACACAGAGATTTAACCCAAACAGCGATTAAACTAAAACTAGATTTAGCCTAAACTAGATTTGATTAAAAAAAGATTTAACTAAGAAGCGATTTAATCGAAAAGAGATTTATCTGAAACAGGGATTTAACACAGAGATTTAACCCAAACAGCGATTAAACTAAAACTAGATTTAGCCTAAACTAGATTTATTTAAACCCAAGTAGATGTTAACTACTCGTACATAGGATTTAGACAACCTCTAATTATTATTAAAACCAAACCTCTTTTCGCGCCGATCTCAGTTCACTAAATCTGTGTCGTGGCTACCGAACGACACAAATTAAAAGCTTTACCAAGCGATACCTCGCGCATGCGTACAATTGACTTAACCTTTTCCTACTCGAATATCGATCTCACTTTTAAGTAACAAAAATCTAAATAAATAAATAATAGAGTGTAGGGGCCCCCCGAAAGCGTTCTCCCGAGGGGGCCCGCAAGTGATCCGTGACTGAGAAGAAAGCTGCATAATAATTTCCGCGAGCGAGAAAATAACTTTATAAAATATAACCTACGCATGCGTGTTGAAAGAAAAGATGGCTGCTCGTTGAAAAAGTAGTATTAATAACCGTAATAGCTCGTATTTCAAAGGCCACATAAATAAGCCTAATGGTAGTAATGGCCTCCTCAGCATCAGCCCGCCATCAGCTCCTCCTCAACAGCAACAACAACAAAAAAAGAAGAAACATATGTTATGCCATTTTTGAAAATTTCCATAAATCTTTGAGGAAGGGATTTGGAGTCATAAATCGCGAGGCGGCGTTTTAAGCAGCGGCGGCCAATTCTTATTCCGCTCCGAAGATGAAAAAGGATGCAAAGAAGGGTGATGGTGGTGGGGAGGGTGAGTGTTGGTCTATTTATAGAGGGGAGAGATGGCAGCAGCCGAGAGATGGTCAATCATCCATAAAAAAATAATAACAATGGCCGGCCGCCATTCATCACTTCTCCTACCGTAGTAGCCTGCACGCGCTGTACACGTATAAGGAATAACAGCGGCTAATTCCTCGCAACGCAAATAAGCGTCGAACAGATAAACAAAAGCTTTACATAAATATTCCATCAATCCCCGTTCTCCTGTTTAGGGAAGTTTGACACTTACTTTGTCGACTGTTAGGGTCACGTGTTCACTTTAATATTATTAGAATAATATTACAATGAAATTTCAATTTTTTATTTTGAATACCGGTGTTTTTTCCTCCCGGTGAGAAAAATGTTTATTTAACATATAAAAAATCAACCACGTAACACAGGGAAAAAAACCCCCCAGTGACTGGACTATATGAGGCGCCCTATTTCACGGTGGGTTAAGTCCATTTTCTCTTTTAAAATGAGCTTAATGGTGGATTCTTAACCCTCAAACGTATTTTGTTGGTGAATGCTGCACTTAAGCAAGCGCTTAACTTCACCGTCAAATATTAGTATTCAACCGCGCAAATCATTCATTTGTCTTACATAACGACGTAATATCCGAGTAACTTAAAAAAAAATAAAGTCATTAACTTTGGCCCGATATTGTATAAATCTCGCTATATCCGAGGTTTACTTATTTTCTTGACGGTATAATCGAGTATTTTTTTATGAGACTCGGGAAAAATAAACTGATTTTTTTTATGAAATTTGTCACCATGTTATATCCGCAGTTACGTTATAACCGAGTTGTACTTTACTTAGTGTAATGGGCTTTTCTCTTTTCGATGTCTGCGTATTTTAGATTCGTGACCCAAATTTAGATTAACGAGTGTCCACTTTGGACAGGCCTCTGCTTTTGTATGGGAAACGCGGCTATAATTAGATTAACCAACGTATTGTTTGTTTTTTTTAATACTACTAAGGGCTTTTTTTCAAAAGATAAATGAAGATATTATCACTCCAATGTCCGCCTAGTCCCTTAGAATCTCAGGACACATCGCGGAACCATTTGTCTTATGTAATCTGAAGATGGACGCTTCCAGTTTCCCCCGTCAGTGGCGCTGGCCAATCTTCGAAATTTTAATATCCGATCAGATAGAAGTTGCGGTAAAAGCAGCGTAGAATTAACGACGCTAAACAGAATTTTTTTTTTTCGCCTTTCAAACTTCGTTATAGTGAAATTTTTACAGCCCAGTGTTATTATGCAATGCAGTAAAAGATAATGGAGAGACTCTGAGAGAGTGAGTGGTGAGCATTTCCGCTGTTTCAACTGAAAAACGTTTCATTAATTACTTTCCAACCGGAAATCAACTTTTAAAACCCGTTTCGTAGCTCTTAACATCGCTCTACGTACCAATTCTTATAGTTTTAACTCAAACGGAAGTCAAGAAAAAAAAATTTACAAGAAAAGAAGATAAAAAAAAAGAAGAAAAGATTGAGAGTGGGGAGAGGATGGAGGAGAGGAGAGAGAGAGAGTGGAAATGTTCGCAAAAACATCTCATTGCTCTTAAATCGAGTTAAAAAATGACCTATTTAACGTAAAGAAATCTCGCATTTACGAATAATACATGTAAAATCAATATCCCACTCTCCCCACTCCCTCTCTCTCCCCCACACCCCATTTATCGCTAAAGCTTTTTCAATCTTTAATTCTATCCGAACGAACTACTCTGTACTTGAATATTAAAGATTAAACATGGTAAGTAGCGTTGAAAGCGATGAACAAACAAAGAGTGAAAATGACTCATTTCGAATCAATTAAAATGAGTAATCAAAAAAAAAAAAAAAGTGTAAACGCGTCGAGCTAATCAAACGCTAATCTCACGCGCAATTATGACGTCATTAATTATTATTCAAATGAAATTATTATTATTTTGTAGAGAATTTGTCGAATTCAGGTTCTAATTGGATGCTGGAAAGCGCCTCTATACTACTGCAGGGTGTTGCGAGATAAGACTTTGCAATTTCCGCTTGTTCATTTATTGCAAAAATTAAGATTTATTTAAAAGAAAATAAGAACTTCATAAAGAAAATTTAAGAATATTTTTAAGGAAATTTAAAAAAGAAAGTTTGTGGGAAACTTACGAAATTTTTGAAGAAAATTTTTGAAAGAAATTTAAGAGAATTAAAAATAATTTTAAGAATCATTTTAAAAACAATAAAAAACAAAAGACTTTTAAGAAGAAGAATTAAACTTTTTAAAAAACTTTTTCAAAAAAAAAAAAAAATTTAAAAAAACTTAAAAAACTTTTAAAAAAATGAAAAAAAAAAATACTTTCAAAAATTTTTAAAAAAATTTGTTAAAAAAATAAAAAAAAAAAAAACATTTAAAAAATAAAACTTTTTAAAGAAAACTAAAGTTTTAAAAGAAAATTAAAACACTATTTTTTTTTTAATAAAATATTTAGAAACTTTAAAAAAAATTAAGAAACTTTTTAAAAAAGTTTAGCAAATTATATTAAAGAAATTAAAAAAGTTTCCCTCATTTTTAATGCTACGAGATAGCAATTTTCTTTCCAATCTTTTCCTTTCATTTCTTATTAATAAATACGACCTCGATTAGTCACAAGAACCTAGTATAAGACAATGATTAACTAAATCTAGATCAATGGGTCCGAGAGAGAAAGAGAATGAACCCCTATCTCTTCTTTTTATAAATAAAATAGAGAGTTAAGCGCATGCGTCTGTCCATCCATCTCCTTCATCTTTCCTTCTTTTTTTTCTTTCTTTAAGAAAGACGACGACGACGAAGAAAAAAAATGTCAGACGAGTGAGTGAGAGAGAGAGAAATGAGTGTTGAACGAGTTAGACGGAGAATGGAATGACGAAATTAGACAACAATACCCGTACCAACACACCCATTCACATACGGCAGAGGCAGCAGCAGCAGCATGAGATTCAGCAATCCAATTCATCGTCTGCAAACCACATTTAACTCTTTATCTCTCTCTCCCCTTCACTCCCACTCCCCCCCCCCCCAACCCACTCACTTCGAGTCAACTTTCTAAACCAATCTCGTTCTCGCGCTCCATAACTCCTCGCCTCCACTCGCTTAACCTCTGTCACTGTCACAACACTCTTTCGCTCTCTTTCACATCGCCGGCTCACTAACAATGTCACTCTTTCATCTCGATAACTATCTATCACGCTCTCTTTCACTCGGACACTCTTATTTCTCAATCTCTCGTTACTTTAACCAGTCTTAGACACTCATTTCTATATTTTATCCTACATGTTCAGAAAATTAGTGGGCGCTTCAGCTATCATATTCATAGTAAAAGTGCACACCGACTATCCGAACACTTTTGCATCTCATTTTTACTCACACTCACTCTTTCATATGCACTCTTTCTATCTGAGTTGTTCACTCTTTTAAATTCTCAATTTTACTAACTTTCGCATTCGTCATTAGCGCTCTTTAGTTTTTAACCACATCGCTATATCATTTGCTTTTTTTTTTTAAATCACTCAACTAAAAGTCGATCTTTCTTTTCCCCCCACTCCATTTCTTTCGCTCTTACTATTTCGCTCATCCGCTCCATCATTCGTAATCCCCAATTTTGTTATTTATTTTTCAGTCTATCTATCAAACACTCATTTAATTCTCTCTTTCAGAGCGTCTCTCTCCTACGCCATATTCATCTACCTTAAACGCATTTTCTTTCTCTCTCTCTTTTCATCATTCTGCTTCACGTTTTATTTCAAAACCACTATCTCAATACTTCATAATCACTCTTATTTTCTATCTTTTATTCTTTTTACACTCAATTTTAATCACACTTTTTCATCTCTCATTAGTTCAACCATTCTTAATCACTCTTTCTTCTTTTTAAGCGAGATGTTCCGAAAGTGTTTTTTGTACAATTCTAAACAATTACTCTCTTCGTCAAAAACACTCAGCGGTTCACCCTTTCTTAATCTCTCTTTTATTTCGCAATCTCACATCAGTCCAAACCATTTTTAATCACTCTTTAGCTCTCAATTTTCGACTGTTCGGAAAGTTGGGGTGCACTTCGGCAATGATATCGTCAAGCTAAAATGCACCCAGACTATCCGAACATCCTAATACACTGTACTGTAATCACTCTAAACCTCCGTTTTTGTCTCAATCACTCTCCTACTTTTTGCCAAAAATACTCGCAGCACTTTTACCCAATCTTAATCACTCTTTTATTCGAACCCCACATTTAATCACTCTTTCGCTCAATTTTTTTCTCAAAGAGACTAAATCACTCATTTTCCCCGTCAAAAGCGGTTCACCTCATTCTCGGTCACTCTCTCTCCTTTCTCATTCTTTCGTTCCATTTCGCTCTCAGCGCCAATTGCCATCGCGCTGGGCAAAAGAGAGATAGAGAGTGGTATTAAAAGTCAGTTTGGGTAAATAATTTGTCTGCTTTCAGACAACACTCATAATTCGATTTCCAATTTCATTCTTTTTCCGCTCTTTCACTCTCTCTCTCTCTCATTTCTCGTTTACAACTAAAAATTGGAAGAAATTTTTTTCCTTTCTTTTTCTCTTATTTCGAGAGACAGAGAGATGGAGAGAAGGGAAGCTTTTCGTCGGCTCATCTCTTTTTTTTCTCATTATTGGAATTTCTCTGCCCCTCCCACTCCCACCCCTCCCCCTCCTATCACTCCCACCCCCTAGACTGTGGAAATGAACCTCCCGTTTCCACTCCAAGTCAAATGGAGCGCGCTGCTCGCTCGCTCGTCCTTCGTGTCCATCGCCATACACTCTCCTCACAATAGAATTTGATGGCGGCCATCGCCGACCGAACAAAATGGCGCGTAAAGGAGAATGATGGGAGCTAATTAAACCCCACCCACCGTCACCCACTCACTACTACAATCTCTCTCTCTCTCGCCTTCACTCTTTTCGATCTCATTATCCATCTTTTTTAGATGAAGTGCGAAATAATTGAGTGCGAAATTATTATTTTCCTTTTCTCAAACATTCAGCGACAGCGGCGCCCTCTCTCTCTCTCTTCCGAGGCGAAGATCGATGACGTCAGAGTTATTAATCGAGAAAGAAAGCCCGCCCCCTCCAGCGGTATTATGTGATCAGAGCCCCCGGCTGGTGGGAAGTATGGTGGGGCCGAAAAGGTATTCTTAGGGTCCCTCAATGGGGAATAGGAAAGATGAAGCGAGATTTAAAAGTGTGTACCCAATTTGCGCGAGATTTTTCTTTCTAAAACTCCGTTTGCGCGAATGTTTATTACCTAAGACTTCATTTGCGCGAGTATTTATTAACTAATAATTCTTCCTTTGAGCGAGTTTTTCTTTCTTAAAACTTCATTTGCGCGAGTATCTAATATCTAAAACTTTTTTTTAGCGCGAAAACGTGCTTTAGAACCCAGGGCCTGGGTTTTAGGCCTTGGAGAACGAGGCGTGATCCGGTTCTGCATATGGTAATGCACGAGGGCTAGGCAGTCTAATTGAAACCGCCATCAATCACGCGGCGGCCTTTTATACCGCATCGCTAGGCGGCGCTACTGCGGCACGTTCTCCCATAGAGCGAAAGAGTGAGCGAGAGAGAGAGAGTGAGAGAGTGTTGACATGAAAAATATCATGCGGAAATAATGAACCACTTTTATGAACGTCCCCCGTCCACCCCCCTCCTACGGGTGGGGAGAAGACACTTGATGGCCCATTGCTCTTTAGGGCCTCGACTGTTCTAATGGCTCTGACAATTTCAGAGCACACGACATCCGAGTCGTCTTCTTTTTTTTTTAATAATTGACTCGTTTCGAGGACAATTCACTCGGTAATCACTCATTTTTTTTTATTATTTAAGAAAATGGGCTATGGAAAAAGATGTGTAATTTGAGTCTTTTGGAGATGGGAAGAAAAGACAATAAAAATAATCGCAGGAGAGACGAGGGTCGTTCGCCAATGCACTAAAAAAAAGGTATAAAAATTATCGTAACACTGCTACGTTTTCCTGCTTCACTTTATTTTGGGGGGTTTAATACAAAAAAAAAAGATGTTTTTTTGGAATTGAGGGAAAAAAAAAATAATTTTAACGAAAAAAATAAATAAATAAATAACCACGCCTCAAAACGCTCCATTTTCATCGAGATAATCGTTCTTTTAAACTTGGTTTAGACAAAAAGATATTTCGTATTAACTGTAAATTTGATATTCCGTCTTCATATTATACAATTAAATTCCATACTGTAGGTATTTCGTCCTAAAAAGAAATTCCATAATTCGTCTTAAAAATTCCATAATTTGTCTTAAAAAGAAATTCCATATTTCGTCTTTAAAAAAATTCCATATTTCGTCTTAAAAAGAAATTCCATATTTCGTCTTAAAAAGAAATTCCATATTTCGTCTTAAAAAGAAATTCCATATTTCGTCTAACAGAGAAATTTTAAATTACGTCATAAACTTAAATAGACCTACCAAATTTTGTCTAAAGTAAAAATTCGAAATTTCGCTTTAAGCAAAAATTTCGTTTTTCGTCTTAACCATAAATTCGCTATCCAATTTCATGAATGAAACAGATATATAAAAAAAAAAATTAAAACAAGAGTAATAACCAGCTAAGTTAAATGTAACATGCTTCGGATAAGACGAAATTTCGTCTGGAACATGCATCGATTAAAAGCTCTTTAAATTTAATGCATGAAAAATTGTTACGAAAACAATACATTCAATAGTACAGTATTACGGATAAGACGAAATTCTAAATTCTTCTTTATTAAATTCTTTCCACTTACTACAAAATTCGACCTTTCGTCTTAAACGAACTTTGATTATAACGCAAATATGATGTTAAAATTTAATATGAATTCCGCTAACAATAATAATAATAATAACTCCTCGTTAAAGTTGATTATTTTAGCGCCAAACTTTTAGATGAGCTTTTCGCGTTACTCTGTAAGTTTCATTTTGCGTCTGGCGGAGGAGCGTAAAATCGCAATTAAAGCCTTAATTATTAGCTCAAACTAAAACATGGCAATAATTGAATTACGTCACGAGTGACGACGTATAGAGCGCCGTCTGCCAAACATATTTTACAGCACGTACTAAACCGTAATAATTAACTAGGGTACACTAATCGCCCACATTCAGCTCATCAGCCAAATTAACACACTAAACGACCAATCAAAATAAAAGAAAATTTGAGGGCATTTTTAATTCAGTTTTATCAATTATTTTAAGTTTTTTTTTTTTTTTCATCGATTAGAAAACCTCTTAACGTTAAATAAAAAATGTCGATTTTTATTTTTTAATCTTCTCGTTTTCCATATTAAACTTTTTTTTTTTATCTCCCAACTGGAAAATTCAATTTTAGAATTAAAAAGAAACGAAGAAATTTTTTTAATCTTATTTGATAGAAATTGCCATAGAAACGGATGAGAAAGGCAAAACAGCAGCGTTCCGTTCCAAAGTCGGTTAAGAAGACTACATTTTTATTCAAAGTTGGTCCGTGGATTTGGACTACTTTGGAACTAAGCAACTCATATACAATGCATAGTGGTATCCTACTAAGAAGAGAACATAAAGAGTGACCATTATGTTATATTGTAGTACCATGGTATAGCCTAATAGTGGTTACTCTTCTTTGTCGGTCGCCATCTTTTATCATCGATCTTATACATTTATGAGATTTACATACAAATTGACTGTATTCATTTTTAAGTACACACACACATCTCTTTTTGAATCTTAGATAATACAGTGGAACTCCAATATTCGTCATTAATCCGTTCCAGACGAGAGGACGAATATTGGATCAATATTTCCCATAGGAAAGCATTAAAAACGGTTTAATCCGTTCTCAGCCCTTAATTTTGCATTGGGTAAGAAATTACCCAATTTTGTTAATTTTGTCCCGTTTTTTGAAATTTTTCAAAAATTTCACCAAAAAACAGGACGAATATCGAATCATAAGACGAATATTGGATCAAAATTTTACGGAAAAAACAGGACGAATATTGGGGCGGACGAATATTGGAGTTCCACTGTAATAATAATAAAAAAAAAAGATTAAAAACCAAAATCTGTTGTTCTCAATTTGAATCTTAAGATAAAGAAACATAAAAAAATTCAAAGTGAAAAGATTAAAAGTCAAAAAATTCAAAGTGAAAAGATTAAAAGTCAAAATATTCACAGTCAAAATTTATTGTCTTCTACTATATTTGAATCTTAAGAAGAAAAAAGCAAAGATTCAAAATGAAAATCTATTCTCTTCAATTTGAATCTTTAAGATATGAAGAAAAATAATTCAAAGTGAAAAACTGTTTTCATCCGTTTTGAATAATTATTTAAGAACGCGTCTTCGACATTTAGTCATTTGAGTAGCATCCTATAGCAAACTGTAATTCACTTTGAATCCTTTAATTCTTCTCCTAGAAAAAAGTGCGGAACGTATCTGCCATATTTCCACGCTTTCCTATAGAAACCCTTCATCTTTTTGAATCTTTTAACTGCGAACTGAGTTTTGTTTTTCTAGCACATATTTAAAGCAAAGTCCAAAAGCGGAAGTCGATATTCACCCGCCAATCCTACTTGCGAATACTAGTTTGCGGAAACAACGTAAAAAAAAGACGAAAAAAAAACAAAAACAATACGGTAACAATAAAAATAAAAGTCAAAACATTAAGAACGAGATCTCATTGCAATTCATAATGAAATGATCCTAATATTTCGTCCACTCGCCTCAATCTTCAGCATTTTCCCACGATTACATCCACTTTAATTACTTTTTCCCATCAACAAACACTAAAATTATCACAGTGTCAATTACAACTCACAAGAATTAACGTCAGTTTTTAACCAAATTCCCCCATTTTCCATTCCCCCATTTTCCATTCCCCCGTTTTTTCTACCGGTTTCTCCCAATTCTTTTTACCCGGATTTAATTCAATATACGTCGTTCACTCGCATCGCATTCAACGTAAATCGACGACATTAATTCTTATAAAAATATAGGCGGAGTAATTCTTTTCCCCTCCCTAACTCCAACGTAAAGGACGTTACACTCTAAACTTTTCCGGTTACTCTAAACGACGTTACCGTAAACGACGCTCGTACGTTTCGTTTTTATCTACGTCATTAGAGTAAAAACAACAACGAGCAGAGAAAAAGCAGCTTTTTCCGCACAAGACAAATCGAATTATTTTCGTTTTTCGAGCGCGCGCGAATTAAAGCGCCAAACGGTATGACGTCACTTCATTAATTTTTTTTTTTTTTCAAGAGATTTTTATAAGAAAGAGAAGAAAAAGAAGAGTTGAACTCACCCACAAACGCCGATAAGATGGCGTAACGTAGCGAGACGTAACGGTAGTAAAACTCCAGCGTCACTTTGGATCCCCGCGTCATTTTCTGCTCTTTATATTTTTGCCGCGCGTCAAAGTCACGGCGGAAGATTTCGTACACACGGAGAGATTTTTAAATCTTTTTAAGAATTTAATTAATAATTATTATAATAATTGAGTTATATCCATTTGAGTAGTCATTTCCGGAGCACCGTAGAAAGTTCCGCGGGAGATGACGCGACACGTGCGGCGGCGGCGGTTGGGTGACGGCGGAAGACGACTCATGGTCCGCACGCAGGCGCAGACTCACTCGCTCTCTCTCTCCACTGCCACTTCCTCTTCGCGAATAACGAGGCAGCGGCAGATGAGCTGCGACGACGTCAAACGGAGCTTTCATCTTCAACTCGGCGCATGCGCGGTGGACGTTTGGCTGGCGGCGCAACACTTCGTGCATAATACACACCCCACCCACCCTCCTCCGTGGATATAGATATACAGTACAGTGTATAGGAGGGGAGAGAGAGAGAGACGCCGCTTCTTATTACAATGTATACAATGTACGCGCGTTCTTTTTTTAAGGCTCAACGCTCCTCCCCATCCTCCGCTTCTCCTTCTCTCCCTCCGACGACGACGACAAAGACCGATTATCCGAACTGCAAATACAGAAATACAACATTAAATGAAGCGGTTAAATATTTCGGAAAATGGTTAAAAGATGAAATTTATTTTAAATCTCTTCATGCAAAAATTCTAAATTCCAAATGCAAAGATTTTAATTCGTAAGTTCAAAAATTTAGAATTTCAAAACACAAAGATTTAAAATGTTAAATGAAAAGATTTTTAATGCAATTATGCAAAGATTTAAAATCTCAAGAACAAAATAATATTTAAAATCACAAGCACAGAGATTTACAAGTCAGAATACAAAGATTTAAAATGTCAAACGAAAAGATTTAAAATATTAAATTAAAAAATTTTCAATGCAGTTATGCAAAGATTTAAAAAACTTAAGGGCAAAGATTTAAAATTTCCAGTACAAAGATTTAAAATCACAAGCACATAGATTTACAGGTCAGAAAACAAAGATTTAAATTGTCACTCAAAAAGATTTATAACTTCAAATGTATAGATTTACAATCTCAAACTTTAAAAGCTTAAGCATAAGGATTCATATCTCAAAGGCAAAAATTTTAAATCAAAAATTTTAAAATCTCCAGACAAAAAAAAAATTAAAATTCCAAAATTAAATGATTTAAAATTCCAAATTAAATGATTTAAAATCGCAAACATGCAGATGGCAAATTTAAAAAAATCCCCAGACTAAAATTATATCTCGGGGACTAAAATCTCAAAAGTTTAGAAAATTAAAAATCCCAAAATTACCTAAAAATCTTCAAAGTTGGGAATCTCCAAGGATGCATTTCCACAAAATCTCGAAATACCTGGAAATAAAAAAAAATTCAAATGTTTAAAATTTTAAAGTCAAAAGTTTTACAGAAAAGTCGAAAATCCACAAGTTCTACAAATAAAATCTTTAAAGCAAAAATCTCCACAAATTAATAAAATCCAAAATCTTCATAATTATTAAGTCCTAAAAATCCCTCCAATTTAAAATCTTCATCGACATCACGCAAACTTAAAATCGCTCAAAATTCCGCAGACTTTAAAATCTCCCTCACTGTACCTAAAAATCTTTCTCGGGAACAACTTAAAATCTCAATGACAAAAATTCGCGCATTTAAAAATCCTAATCTTCAAAATCTTAACACTTAAAAAATCTGTTTCACAGACTACAATTCCGCACACTTAAAATTCTCCAAACCTAAACTAAAAATCCACGGACCAAAAATCTCTCTCGCAGATTAAAAAAATCCGCACAATTAAAATCCCACAAACTTAATAATAATTCCTCGGAAAATAAATCCGCAACAAATAATTTCAAAAAAAATTCTCTTCACAAAAAATCTTTAAAAAAAAAAAAATCTCAATAAAAAAGCAAAAATCAAAAAATCGACACTAAATCCTTAAAAATCCCCCTCCCCCCTAAGAAAAAAAATGTTGAGCTAGGCTTTAAAATGTGAAAGAGATATTGATTTTTCTCTCTATTACCTCCGCATCATCTGCTACCAATGTCCTTTTTTATCCACTCAATCGTCGATCATCGATCATTATCAGAACCGCAACAACAAAAAAAATAATAATATAAAAAAAAAAAAAATTCCGGTAAAACGAGAAACTTTCTATTTTAACATAATTTATAATAACAATGAAAAAAAAATTGCTCGCCAACAACTTCCGGTTCCTCTTTGAGCCGCATTATTTTCCTCGTCAAATGTTATTCGAAGCTCAAAAAGTTTGAAGAGAGAAATAAGAGAGAGAGAGAGAGAGAGAGTGGAATGATCAGGAGACGTATTAAATATCCTCTCCCAACCACTCCCACCCAGAGAGCGACGGAGAGATGAGTGAAGACAGAAAGAAAGAGAGAGAGAGCCCAGCGCCCCCCTATCCAATGCAAATTTAATAGAGAAGCCTGTGTATGGAGAAGTGGGCGTGGCTTCTGCCTCGCGCAACCGACACACAAGAAGATGGCTTTTATACAACTCTCTCGCTCACTCACTCTTTCAGAGCGATCTCTCTTTCACTCTCTCCGCACTTTTTCCTTTTTCTTTTTTGTTTTCTTTTTTGGCAACTGAAACACTTTTATCGATCCGACCAATCGACAATGGCAACAGCTCAGGCCACACTCCCACGCGCAGTGCCTTCCTCGCGCTTGGATGGAAGGGCAGAGGGGGCCATTGAGGAAAGGGGTTCGCAGCGCCACAACCGTCGCCATCTGTAAATACTTTTATCACCTTTTAACCTTTTATAGTCGCCGCTTAAATCACCACCACCCACATCAGCAGCCACGCGCACCTCCCACGCGCAACCGCGACTTTTGTTGTTGCTTTTTTTTTTCTTCCTTACTTCCTTCGTACACCTGAAGGCTGAAGAAAGGAGAAGGGGGGAAAAGCCGCGCGACAGAAATCGCCGAGTGGGATGACGACTTAAGTCTAAATAATGCGCGAGATTGAATTTAGTGCTATGAATTGTTAATCGTAATTTTAATGGCTGTCGCGAAGGAGGAGGAAACGCAGTTGGGGAGGGGGGTAGTGGGGGTGGGTGGGTGGAGCGATACACGTCACACCCACTCTTACTCCCTCTCTCCCCCCAAATACACTCTCCCACTCTTTTCGTAAAGTTTTTTTCTTTCGTTTTGATCACAAAGAATAAACACATAAAAATCCCTACTTAAAGACTCAAACTCTATCAACAAGTCACTCTCTCTCTCTCTCTCTCTTTCACTCTCTTTGGTGGGATGTGGGAGTGGATATTTAATACATCTCCTCATCATTCACTCTCTCGCTCTTTGAAAAGTCGGACGATGTTTTAAAAGTCGTTCACTTTCAACTTTAGATTTTTAATCTCTCGCAGTGCCGGATAAAGCTGTATTGGGTGCCGAGAAAAAGATTTGGGTATTTTGGGTCCCCTGATAATAAAAATGAAGCTCATGACATATTATGACTTCCGGAAGTTAAAAATAAAAACATTTTTTTAAGAAAATGACATTTTTTTTTTTAAGGAAATTTAAGAAATTTATGAAATTTGTTCTGGAAATTTAAAAAATTTATGAAATTTGTATAAGAAATTGAAGAATTGCTTTTTTTTACCAGTATAGGAAATGTAAGAAATGTTTTAAAAGTGACGTCACGACCTCATTGGTTTTGGTTGTGAACGCTTTTGCTAAAACCAGATTGCCGCGAGTGATTTACGTCAAAAGAAGCTTAATAGCCGAACTGGTTCCCCTCAAACCTGATCCGGTGCTGCTTACCCACAGCCTCTATCTCTCTCTCTTCCTCGCCAATCAATTGCTTCATTGTATAACTTGTATTATTTCAAACTTTGAATTGTTCCTTTTATCATTCAAATTGCATTCAATTGAGTGTGACGCCTATTTGGTTCTATTTCTTTTACTTTGTAGAATAATTTTAAAATTGATTGGTGAAAATGTAATCAAAAATCAAAGTTTCCTTCACTCTCTCTCTCTCTCTCTCTCTCTCTCTCTCTCTGTCACTCTCATTCTATCGGCAATTCTAAATGATTGTTTCTTCTAGTCTGTGCATGTATATAAGTCCAATTTAAAGTCTTTTCCTGCTCATCCAGCAAAATATCTCACACTTACATTAAACCAACATTCATATTCAAATCCTATCTACTACACAATCAAACTCTTTCTCTCTCTTTCTCATTCTGCGTGTAGTGAGAGATTGAGTTATTTGTATATTCTATTGATGTTGTTTTAATCATGATGTATGTTTAATTTGAGAAAGTGAAAACAAACAAAAGACTCAAAAGTTTAATTAAATAATTAATATTTTAAACTAGCAATAATTTCCAAGTCTTTTTAAGTCTTTGATTATTAACTCAAACGCAAAAGACAACAAAAGCTCAGAAAATGAGACAAAACTATGCCTGGAGCCATGCTGCATGTTTCACAAACCCAATTTTGCTAAAACAAAAACAAATTTAAAAATGGAAAATTTTGATTATTTTCTGAAGAAAAAAAAAATTTGCTATAGTAAAAATTTCCTAAAAATTTAATTAATTTTCCCAAAATCTTTCTAATTTACCTTTAAAACTATTTTTAATTTGTCTTTAAAAACGAAATCTTTTTTTTTTTTTTTTATCATTTTTGAGTCAAAATAAACCAATACAGCGAAAACCTAACTGTAATCTTGGAGGAGGGAAACTTTCTTTTATCCTTCCGGAAGTCCTATTTGCTTCTATTTTTCTTCCCGGGGCCCAACAAATATTTTATTGAACAGCTCCCGCATAAACTTAATCCGGCCCTGAGTGACAAAAGTCTCGACTAATACGAAGAAAAGTATTTCTAGATTTCTCTCTCTCCCATAGTCTTTATCACTCCCTCTCTTTTACACCGGCGCCCCCCTTCCCCCTCCCCTCCCCTGCCTCCCTCCCCCCTACTCTTTCTCATTCTCTCTCTCTTTCTTTATTAAAATTGTTGGTTGAATTTGATTGAGCAGAAGACGCCAAGCAGCACGTTCACAACAATCATTTTTTCTCATTTGCCAAATTTCATTTACTGTATTGCTCAGCCGCGTTCACACACACGCACACCCCCCCGTTCAGCCTCAGCCCCCTTCACACTACGCGCGAGATTATAACGCGCGACATAAATCGCTCAACACGCGAATATTGAAAAACATTTTTATATTTATTTCGCAGCTACCGCGCATGCGCACCACGTGAAAAATTTAATATTATTATATAAATCATTTTATTTTTATTTATTTTTTTCAGAGGGGAGGGGGGAACAAATAGTGGCACCGGAAGTGCGCATGCGTTTCCGGTGCGGAAAAAAAACGAGCGCTTAATCGATAATTTATGGACTTGACTTTCATAAATCTTCTCGATTTAATGTAAATCTCGCGCAGATTTAATTCCAAGATTTTTTTTTTAATTAATTAAGTAAAATAATTTTAATCAATAGAAAAAAAATTAATTAATTTTAAAAAAATAATGCGATCGATATAACGAAATGTGTTCGTTATATCGAGATTTAAAAGTTCGTTAAAGTGAAGTTTGAAGAGGAAATTTGATAAACGACGAGGACAACGCTGTTTCCGGGATTTGTATTTTTCGTCTCGCGGCACCGGAAGTGAATTACAGCGTTTGTATTCCATTCCGGAAATGACGAGCCAAGAAAAGTGATGATAATCTCCGGCGGGAAAAAATTTTTTTACTTCAATTTCCGGAAATTATTTAAATCTCAATTAAAAAAATAAATAAACAAAATCTTGAAATTCCGTTTTAATAAAATCCTGAATAAAAAAAAAAAAAAGAAAAGGATAATTTTCGTTGTATCTGGCAACGCTGTGTTTTTCGACTGAGTTGCCATAGAAACGATCGGGGTTTTTTTTGTTTTGTTTTTTCATCTAAGAAAATTCCGCAAAAACCGTTAAAAAAAAAAAAATAAAGAGAATTCTTGTTAGAAAAACCTCAGCAACCTCAAAGTTGACTCGAATTAATTAACGGTTAATTAAGACACTGTTGTTAGATGAAGGAAAAAAAATACCTTGGAAAAAAAAAATACCTTGCAAAAAAAAAAAATATACCTTGCACAAAAAAAAAAAAAAAAAAAAACAACAGTACAAAGAAATCGATTAAAAGTGAAAAAAAAAATTTCAACAAATTGGAATTTTTAATTGCGCAATGTTGTCAGCATAAAATTAAAAAATCCAAAAAATTATTTAAAAATTAATTTAAATTGTTTTTAAATTTTTTTGTTTTTGTTTTTGCAATAAAAAAAAAGTAAATAAAATTCGATTAAATTTCGCAAATATCGCTAGCATTGTTGTTAGACTAAAAAAAAAATATCTAAAATTATTCAAAAAAAGTTAAAAAATTTTAAGATTACGGTAATTTATTTATTTTTTTTATTTTTTCAATTTTTTTTTTTTTTTAATTATTGGTAAACAAAAATACTGTAATGTAAAAAAATCAATTAAAAGAAGAAGAAGAAAAATATTTCAGCAAATTTCGTTGTCATTTACTTTTTTAGCATTTGCAATGATGTCAGATGCAGAGAACGATTGTACTCAAATTCTAGATTATTTCATATCTCCAGATAATTAATTAATAATAATTAGGTTTTATTAAAAAATACTTTTTAATTAATCATTTTTTGCTTAATTACCGTAAATAAAATTATCAACAAAAATAATACGAAAAAATCCATTAAAAATAATATTAAAAAAAAAACACATTTCAGCAATTTGACATTTTCAAATGCACAATGTTGTCAGAATTAAAATAAATCCCTAAAATTATCAAAAAAATTCGAATAAAAGTGATATAAAAAATCAAATTTTGTTCTCGTTTTTTCTACTTATCAAAGAGCTTAACTTTAAATGCGACTCAACTCTAAAAAAAAAAAAAAACCCCTAAAATCAGCTGACAACGCCATTTAACTGCGTTACATCCGGTGTATATTTGCCTAAACCGGTCTTTTTTCGTCAACGCCATCTCAAACGAGGCGCTTAAACATAAGTACGACTTAACTGGTATTTAATAATTTAAGTGGAATAATCCGATCTTCTCGCTCTTAATTAAAGAGCAAATGAAAGCAGTCGCCAGGTGGCGCTCGCAGCTCACTCGCCTTTCGCTTAACCTTTTCCTTCTCTTTTTTTTTCCACGCGCCTGCGCATTCTCGTTATCCCATCACGCGCTCTCCTCCTCATTGTCCTCTGATGAAGGATGAGAGGAGAGGGTCACGTGCAGCGCGTGCGGGGTGAAGAGAGAGAGAGTGAGAGATGGAGAGAGAGAGAAATAATTTTGTGGCGGGAGAGTTGATCTTAGTTGATCTCTGCATTTGAAATGAAGCAACGCCCCCTGGTGGCTGGCGATGATGAATGCCTGCATAAATCAAGGCGAGGAGAGGGCGAGTTAAGAATTCAAGATGGCTGATTAGGACCTTCGACGACGTGGATTTCCGCGCATGCGCCATCTTCATATTTCGGCGAAAGATTTCCTCGCTTTTTTTTTATATATATATTTATTCTTATTAAAAAGAGGGTTTAATGATTTTTGTTGGGTGCGCCCCGGGACGAGGTGACCATCGATCCAGGGTCAGATGACCCATCTATCACTCGCTCGAGTACACAATCCCCGATTCTACGTTTGTATTTTTTTTTTCGCCCGTTGAGATATAAAAAATGAAATGGATCGGAAAATTACCTTTTTTTATTCCCTTTTATTACGAAAAAAAAGAGAAGAAGATGATAAGAGCAGACGACAAAATTAGCGGAGTTCAAGTAGAACAAAGATATCGATCGCTATTAGAACTACAGTATACCGGTAAGAGGAGAATGAGGAAGACGTCACTTCCGTCGCGCATGCGTTTCACCCGTACCTACAATTATTATTTCGCTTTTCGTTTACACTTTTAGATTTTGGATTAAAAGTTACTCGGAGTATAACGAAAAAGTAAAATTAAATGTTCGTTGTACAGTATTGAAAATTTGCTATAACGAGAATTTGTTCTACAAAAATATTTACGCTGTAAAAAGAATTTCGTTGTAGGAAAAATTTCGTTATACCGATAAACAAAATTTCGTTATACATGTACTGGTAAAGAAATGTTCGTTATAAAAGAGTTTTGTAGTAAACAGAATTTCGCTAAAAAGAGAATTTCATTGCATAGAGAATTTCGTTGCATAGAGAATTTCGTTGTAAACAGAATTTCGTTGTAAACAGAATTTCGTTGTAAACAGAATTTCGTTGTAAACAGAATTTCGTTAAAAATAGAATTTCGTTATAAAAGAATTTCGTTATAAAAGAATTTCATTAAATAGAGAATTTCGCTAAAAAGAGAATTTCACTACAAAAAGAATTTCGTTGTTAACAGAAATTTCCTTGGACCTAAAATTTCAGTTATATACGAGTACATAAAAAAAAATTCGTATCAATGATACTTTTATTTGTTTGTCTGTTCACGCAAATTCTAATGCGTTCTCCTCTTAAGTACACCTCAAGCAGCCCGCTTTGCATCTCTACCCACCCACATGTACAGCTCAACACACTCCCTTTGCATCTTCATTTTCGCTATTGCATCGCTCCCTGATTTTTAATCCCATTTGCGTCTATTAAATTTCCTACTTAAAATTATTATTGTAGAAATGAATACTTCAACTAGCGCCAGTATACATTTAATACACACCATACGTTTAATGCTACCGTACTGTACTTGTACTGTATCTCGTTTTCATTCAGGAATTATTGTTAATTGTTGTTCCTCCCTCCAGATGTCGCTCGTGTCGCAACATTATTTTTATGAATTTGGAATTGCTTTTTTTTTTGTGATTTGTTTTCAGAATAATAATAAATTTCGTTTTGATTTTTACTTTTTATCTTTTGTCACGCGTTTTTACTTTGTGAATTATTTATTTCTTTTTCTCTAAAAAAAACCCGTTTTTGAAGATTTTGTTTTTCATCATTTTTGTCCCCAAAAAAAAAAAAAATATTTGAATTTTTGTTTTCTTTCTTTAGATTAAACTTTTTTTTTTTTTTTGCGATTGTTTTCTCGTTTTAAGCTTTTTTCTTTTCTATTCCTTTATTTGTTTACTATTGCTTTGCTATTTTTTCGGTTAAACTATTTTTATTTACTTTTTTGAATCGCTATTTACAATTTTTAAGCCTTTTTATTATGGTTTTCAATTCGTCTTTTATCCTCGGATATCTTTTTAAATTTTTTTTTTTTTTTAAATTTGATTCTAATTATTTTTTTTCCTAAAATATTTTCACAATTTTCCTAATTTTTATTTAATATTTATTAAATTCTTCACAAAATGAGTTTATTTTCCTTCTAAATTAATTTGGTTGCATAAAATAACGAGAAAAAGCCAAGGCATAATTTATAAAGTGAGGAACCCAAAAACAGTTTGCGTGTGCGGTCCCCAGAAAGCTTAATCCGACTCTTGAATTAACGTACTTGACGAGTTAAAAAAATAAATAAATCTAAAAACGATAAATCCGGAAAGAAAAAAATTCACAAAAAACAAAAAAACAATAAAAAAATTGTTAAATCGAGGAAACGCAAAATCAGCAAAAAAAAACAAACAAAAATGGGAGAAAGCAAATGGGGTAAAAGAAAAACGTTAAATCCGTGAAGAACGTAGTATGCGGGATCGTGTAGAGAGGAAGAGGGAAGGAGATGGAGAGCGGAAGTAGGTGCGTAATCACTTGATCGTAATTATTATTCCGTGTATTTGTGCTTTGAGATTGAATTCGCTTCTTCTGCTCTTTTTCCTTTTTTCCATTTTCTGCCATTCGCCACTTTTCTTCTTCCGCCGAATATAATTATCCTTCTTCTCCACCGCCGCTTCCATTCATCCCCTTCGCCCCCCACTCATCCCCCTCGCCTCTCTCATCCCCTTCGCCGCTGACGTCATCCTCCGCCCCACCCCCCTTTCCACCCCATTATTTATTTCGGTATCATTTTTTTCTCCGCGCTTTAAAAAGAAGCGAAAAGAATAAAAGGAGGGAAAAGGCTCATCCGATTTGAATTTGCCTCATTCAATTCCTTCGTTTCGACTCCCCTCATGACGTCACGGCCCATCGCAGCGCCCCCACAGCACACAACAAGAAGCTCGAGCCAGCACTTACGATTTCATTAATCTAGATTAAAGTCACAAAACGTGTGGGGTAAAAAAAAATGTACGCATGCTCTGATTCGCATTTTTTAAACCCATATGTCGTAATCCCATTTTGATTAAACAGAGATCAGTGGTAAAACGATACCAAATCAAACTTAATCTTTGGTTTTGTTTAATCTGGATTAATCGATCTCTCTTCAAATCTTCAATCGCAATTTAAAAAAAAAATGAATTTTAGCGAACGAGATTAAATTTACTCGAATGAGATTTACTGTAGAAAATCCTTTTCTTTTAGTAATAGATTTAGTAAATCCTTCTTGAAAGAGATTTAGTAAATACTGCTCAAAAAAGAGCTTGGTAAATCTTTATTTTTCTTGAATGAGATTTAGTAAATCCTTCTTTTTGGATGAGATTAAAGATTCCTTAAAGATTTATTAAATCCTTCCTTCAGAACTAGATTAAGTAAATTCTTAATTTAGATTAAACGAAGACTAAATAAAAACGTTGTAAAACGGAGAGAAGTGACGAGATTTACTACCCAGGGGCCCAAAGCAACATTTTTGTCCAAGGCCCCAAGAAAGCTGAATCCGGCACTACCGTAACGTCTTAAATTCTTAATCAAGTGCCGTCTTTCGTAAATTTCTTTTTCTTAAAAACGTTTTAAGATTTTTGAACGTTGTCTTTTGCCAGAGAGAGAGATAGAGAAAGAGAGAGAAATCAATAAGCAGAAATTTCTATGTTAATATTAATGTCTAAGTTTTAACGTCGGGTGATGAGTTTAAGCGAATCAATTTGCATGTTAATTCAATGCAAAACACTTTTCATAATAATTTCCAACAGCACAAAATTCATTCAACTCAAAAAAGTTTGTTTATTAAGAAAAATGAAAGGAATTTGCGTCTCATGCAAATCAACTTTTAACTATAAAAAAAAAAACTTAATTAGCAAATTAATTTTTTCATTTCCCATTCGCTAATTCAGCAAATAAAAGATAAAACAAATTGCATCGGTTGGCACTTAAAGCGTTTCATTCGTCTTCATTAGTTAATTACTTAAACCGATCACCTCCGCTCCCCCACGGCCCCTCAACCAGGGGCGGATTTAAACATTTTCCACCCTCTGACGTGACAAACATTTTTTGTCGCACCTTACAATGACCGAGTGAGCGATTTTGAGAAAGATTTATAAAAGAGATTTAGTAAATCTTTTTTCTCAAGAGAACGAGATTTAAAAATTCTTCGAAAAAGCGGATTTAGTAAATCCCTATTTTCAAACGAGGCGCACAAAAAATATTATTGAACTAGAATCGATTAACGAGTGTTGAGTTTGCTTCGCGGACGTCCCTCGCGCCGCTTGACCCTTCCCATCGCGCCCCCCCCCCCCTGTTGTCACGTGACTTCCATTTCGCTTTCAAAGTACAATAAACTCCCGCCTTAATCCCCGAAACAAGCTTTGAGCGAAATTTTCAAAAATCCTACGTAATTCATTTATCTATTTTTCTAAATCGAAATTTGCGCAGATTGAAATTCCGAGTAGCAGAACAGTTATTTGCGGGAAGTAGATGAACGGAATCAACTCACGTGATCAAACCCTCCTCATACGCAATTATTTATGTGTATCAAACCCTCAGTGGAACCGAGGCTACCTAATAAGTGTACGACCAAAATCCCCAGCACAAACTAATTATTCCGCGGAAAACAACAATTATTAATACGCAGGGCCGGATTAAACTTCCGCTGGGGAATAAACAAAAACATTATTTCTGGGCCCCAATTTAAGAAAAAAAACCTTTGTGGAATATAACTTCCGGAAACAACTAAACAAAAAAAGAAACAAATTGAAAAATAATTATTTAAAAAATTAAAAAAAAAAATTTAAGAAAATTAAAAAAAAAAATAATTAAAAAATTTTAAAAAAAATTTAAGAAAACTAAAAAAAAAAAAAATTAAAAAAATTGAAAAATGAAAATTAACAAACATTTTAGGAATAAAAATTAAAAAATTCTTCCATCCATTGTTTAATTCGGCAAACCCTGGATTGCTTTAGACATGCATTGTGTCTCATTTGCCCAGAGACCCCTGGTGGTGCTTCAGCGAAGATGCTACATGTAGCCTACATATTAAAATGAATGGAGGACGCTCACCCTGTGAATTGGACTAAATTTGAGAGTTGAAAAGCAACCGCAATCCAGCCTAATTTTACATTCCCCACCCTCGCACATCACTAAGCCCCACCCACTTATATCACCCAGCGCTCCTTATGTGTAAGCGAGGAGGTTTATGGGCGGAACGTAACTGATGGAAAGATAAAAGTAGGAAATCGAAAAGTGTTTCCGGTATTTGAAAAGGCAAAAATTTCGACCAATTTACTTTTTCATAAGCTTCACTCACGGATGAATAGCCTGCCGAGGGTCGTTCCAAAAACCCGTCCCCCGCCTGCCCCCACCCCCTCCTTCCGCCGGAAGTGGGCTAATTGGACGTTAATTCTATAAGACGAGAGCAGGGGGAAGGAAGAAACGCTGAGGTGCGAAACGCTTAATGAAATGACGGACCACTGTTACGTCATCAACGGAACTTTTGAACGCGGCCTCACCCAGTCTCTCCGCGTAAAAAACACTGGTCGAGCTAAGTTGGCGGTTGCTGAGTAAGCCAATGGGGAGGGATAAGCCGCAACCGCTAAGTTGCGTCGGACGAGAGTCGGGTATTCATATGGAGATGAAATCGCATATTTTCTCCTTTTTGTTAACAAAAAACTATAAAAATGGAGAATGAAAGAGAGAGTGAGAGGGAGTGGGAGTGAGATGAAAAAATCAGGTCCTAGTCAATTGCAAAACGAGGCTTTTAGGCTCTGCGTATTATACCACACACACCACGCTCTCTCTGGCTGAGTACCAACGGAGATGCCCAACCCTGAGATCGAACGAGACAACAAATGACTTACGCGTTATTCAAATCAACTTTATACATTTTTTTTTAAAAAAAAATTCTTAAAATCTTAAAAAAAAAATGTCTTTATAAATTTTTCTAAAAAATTTGCTAATTTTAATAAAAATTTTTTTGAATTATTCTAAAAGTGTTTGTTAAATTTTTAAAAAAATTTCTTAATATCTAAAAAAAAAAATTTCTTGAATTTCGGAAATTTTTCTAAAAATTTGCTTATTTTCATAAACTTTTTTCTAAATTTCACTAAAATTTTTTAATAATTTCCCTAAATTTTTTTCTTAATTTCTTTAAAATTCCCTAAAACTTTTTCTTAATTTTGCTAAAAATTTGCATCATTAAGTTAACTCTCTTAGGCCGGCTTCCCACGGCCTGTGGCTTGACGAACTTCTACGAAACCCCGTAAAGCCAAATAAGGGTCAGTGTATT
>JAQGAZ010001265.1:0-33058 GCA_034692225.1 Polydesmus complanatus | reverse complement strand
GCTATAGCGCTTTCCCGCATTTAACGCTAATTTCTTGCGGTCCCTTGAAGAGCGTTAAATCCGGGTTTTACTGTAGTTCAAGTAATGATCTTTCCCTCGTCTTAATTGAATGCATGTACTGTACAAACAAAAACTCGTCAATAAACTGTTGATAAGGAAGGAAAATCCCTCGTTATCAACAACGTAAAAGCTTGATATGAAAATAGTGAAAACGCGCATTGAATGACGCTTGAAAAATATTCCAACATGAAAATGTATGCGTTTTCTAAACATGTTTTTCCTAGCACAAGTTTTATTTAGCTCAGAATTTTTTTCAATAGAGAATTTGGGGTTAAGCATTTTTGTTCGTTCTAATGCTTAATTTCATTTCTTATGTCGTCATTGGAATTGCATGCAATTTAATAAAATTGTGTTTGTATTTTTTTAAGCAAAAATTCTTATTTGTGTCGTTATAACAGCTTTATAAGAAATGGAGTTTAGCATAACAACCAACATAAATGTTTAACCGCAAATTCTCTATCACTTTTCAAAAGTAACTTAACTATTAATTACGACATACTCTTTTAAGTACCACAGGCTTATTTTTACACCCTTAATTTTAATAGACGAGTTGATTAATCATACAAACATTTTATTTCGTAACATTGCGAGTCGTCGTTTATAAACCGTTATTTCTGACTCGCTGTGCAAACAATGTAATTTTATCAAAGATAAAATACAATACCGATATATTAAATACCGGTACATATACTGTAATGTGTATTGTAGAGCTCGGTTATAACAAAATTGAAAGAACTTAACATCTAAACTTTTACAGGATTTTAGAAGGTTTTTTCACTGTTTTCTTAGAAGAAACATAGAATAAATTATTAAAGTTGGTCCAATATTGCAACAAAAAAAAAAAAAAAAAACTGTTAAAAAATGTAATGTTCTGACATTTTTTTCTCGTTACAGCCGAGTTTAACAATTTTTTCTTTTCAACCCAATAATCAAGTTTTTCTTAATGTAATACTGCACATGCAATGGTTAATGTGTCGGGACTACCGAAAAATGTCGTTATAACCGAAGTCTCGTTATGTCAGCACTCGTAATAACTAGGTCCTATTGCAATTATCATCAAAATAGTTTGCTCCTTTGATTTTAAAAATATTACAAAATAATAATTCTAATTTATACAAGTTCGCATTTTAAAAAAATATATCTTAAAATTTTATTGCTTTCTTTTTATTTACGGTAATTTTTTTTTTTTTTAAAAAAAAAACATGTTAGATGTTTTCCAAATTTTTTTTTTTTGATGTTTATCAATAAATTGATAATCGTTGGAGCTACTGACAACGTTGCTTATGGTGTGACACTTTCCACCTCAATTTACAATAAAATAATAAAACCTACAAAAAGTTAAATATAAATTTAAATATTATATTTTCATTGAGTAACATTTTAAAGATAATTGTGGCCGTGACGGCGCCACACTTCAAACCAATGCGTTAAAGTACAATTTTGATACTGTACTTGCATAAATACAGTAAATAAACAAATAAATAAAAAATCCTGATTTATAAATAAAAATTTCCAAACCTCTAAAAAAAAATAAAGTGAGTCATAAGTTAACGTTTTGAGTTCAATTTCTATAGTTTCCAAGTATAATGCGCTCAAAACAGGTATTCATAAGGAAAAAAAAAAATTATTCATAAAAACTAAGAATTTGAATGTGCATTATTAATAATAAATTGGGATTATTTTAAGAAAATTGAAACTTTTCCTCCTCCCTCCCCTAAATGTTCAACACAAGTAGTTCCAAAGTTAAACAACCGGCACCAATTATTTATAAGTATCATTAGTTCCTAAATGACCTTTAGATGGCGAGAAATTGAGATGAGATTAGCCTTCATCTTTCCTCGGAAATACGAACATGTCAAGACGATAACGACTGATTTACGATCTGCATGGTAATACTAATAATAGCACGAGTATCATATTATATTAAATTCTAGAAAATTTTGAACTTTACAATACTACTGTATTGTCCTCTCCAGTTCTACAAACGCGACAATGTCATCATCGTCGCGATTTTAATTGGAGCATTATAATGTACATTTCTTCAAACTCTCATAATTATTATCTACTAGAATTATAAATTTCTTTAGAAATCATACGAGCGAGCGAGTGGCTGAATTGAGACAGGAAAACCCGCATAAAATGTGGTTCATATGCCACGCCTCCTCACGTCATACTCGCCCGAGAGAGATTTCCGACCTCGATCATACTGCTTGCACAAAAATTGAATGAAAGAGAACGAAAGACTAATAAACTCCACCCAAGCATCACGAAAACAGTTTATATAGAAGGCGTGGATCGAAATTTTGTTTTCAACGAGTTGGAACCAGATTGGACGGTAGTTTAGGTGAAATCGTTGGAAACGCTTCTCGAGAAATCTGAAGCGCACGGGAGAGAACAGTTTGAGGACGATTTTCCCCACCAAGTCCCGTATAGCCAAACCAAATTCGAAAGAAATTCTAATAAGGATTGCGTCAGAAAATATTCTAATTAAGCGTGTGGAGTAGCTGCCAACAAATAACCTGGTTTGACCACGCTGCCCGGCAGTTGACTGACAGCTGTTGTAAACATCAATCGGTATGCTCCGACGGTCAATTTCACTTTGCGAAGCCGACAATCAATGCGACTTCAAACAACTACAGGTGCGGTATATAAATACAAATTAACTTAATATTTAATTCTTTTCACATTAAATTTACTACTGTATTTCTGACTCAAAATTTTATAAAAATTTCTAACAAAACTTGGTACCAGTATAAATAAAAATCGAAAGTTATTTTGAATACTACATGTATTTTATTATACTGTAGTTTAAAAATTTAAAAACGTGATTACAGTAGATCAATTCTAGCATACCGGTATTAAATTTTTGTTATTGTTTCGCTATTTTTTTGTCTCTATTTTGGAAAAAATTAATATTATTTTTTAAATTATTGTTCAAATTATTACTTGGAATTGAAGTTAAACTACCAGTTACTAGATCCTTCGCCAAGTTTTTTTTCTTTTATGACTCTAATTTTTCAATTGAAATTAATTGTTTTCAGGTTATCGTACACGTCTAAATAAAGAAAAAAATTAAAATTTATACCGGTATTTAATAAAACACTATGGTACGGTAACTTAATTAATTAAATATGTTCATTGCCAAACTATTTCAAAGATAATATTTAATCTTTATCTTTATAAAAAATGCAATTAATTTTCAAACACAATGCCTTCAATAAAATAGGTGAATAATATTAATTATTGCAAAAAGTCGTAAACATTAGGCGTTACTCCACCATTATGATTCATTTAAAAACCCGGTAAGAGTAATAAAAGTAACACTTAGAAATAATGTTATATAATTATCAAGTTGATGTTATCACGGTTAATACGTCAACAAAATAAACTAACAATATTTGTTTGTTTTATTATTGTAGAAAGTCGATGATAAAAAAGATAAAGTTGGAAAACCGTGTTTTATTCGCCATTTGTCTTTCCAAGTGCTGCAGCAACCGCCAGCCACTCGCCCTCCACTGGAGAAGGACAACTCGGACTTGAGCTGCGATTGGAGCCACAGCTCGGTCCGTACTCAAGCACCTTACGGCTTACCCAACGAACACGATGTCAGCCCTTTACTTCGATCAGCTGTGAGCTTCTCGATGACTAGATACCTTCAGATAGTGGCTCTGCCTATCATTATCATCCTCACTGTCGCCTATCTATTCACATACGTGCCCGCCTTGCCCCAAACGGAAGCTTATCGAAAAGTGTCACCGGTTTTAGTCTTATTAATGGGAATCACCCTGCAGTGTTGCTTCGTCACCGCTTGGGCTGCCAGAACATTAGGGTTTGGCGACTTCCTGCTGCTGCTACGTTGCGCTATCGGCGGTTATTTATGACGATTTTAACTGTATACGCTTTTTAAAATGTATGCTTAAGATATAATTATGGCAGTTGTCATGACCGATAATCAATTATTTATTATACACTACTATTATTTTATATTGTCAATATTTATTATTTTATAAAAATGCTTTTTTTTTTAAATATAGTTTTGGATTTTGTTTTTTTTTAAATAATTTTGCCGAATTTAACTATGAATTTTGAAGTACTTTTCAAGAGTTTAAAAAAACATTAATGATGACTTATTTTTACTAGAATAGTACCACTCCAAAAATCAATCATTTTATCTTATACTGGTTTCATCTCAATTTAAGGTACTTCAAACAACAAAGCTGTGTTTAGGTAAGTTAACCAATTATCTTCGATGAAAAATATCTACAAGCAACAAATTTATCTTCATTTTCAGTAATCTTCAATTATTCTAAAGTATTCCCTCCCTTTTACAATTATTTCAAAAAAATCTCCAACTCTATAATAATATGACTAGCATAGGAAATAAACAAAAAAATCTAAGAAATTGCTGGTAAAAAATCGTAAATTTACATTTAAGGAAAGAAACATTCTGTCAATCAATATAAAATAGTTAAATATTCTAACATATTCTGCGGGTCAATAAAATAAACAATAAAAAAATCTTCCAAAAATAATTATAGTTAAGAAGCACTTTTAAATTATTTCAAAAAATTATAGGTTTCGAATTTCTATAGGTCATTGGCAAATTAAAAACAAATAAAAATTTAAAAACCGGCACTGTAACGTTATGAAATTTAAATTTTCTTAAAAAAAAAAAGCCAAAATATTTACTTGTAGATTAAAGAGTTAAACAAAAACATAAAAGACAAAATATGTGGGAACAAAACCTATAAAGCAAGTCCGGAACAAAGTCTTATTGCTTCGTACTTGGTTCGCAAAAATAAGATCTAGTTTAGGCTTACTTTTAAATAAAATTAATAAATGAAAGAAAAAAAAATTCTTGGATGCATCACAAATCATTAAAATTATATCCATGGCCACCAATTCAAAATATTAGTGTAAGGTGAACCTTTAAATCGACTTTTCGATGATAGCACCGCTCTAGTTGCCCAGTGACGGATTTGTTATTCTAAAAGCCATTCACGCAACTAAATCAGTCAACGGAAGAAGCAGCGAAAAATGCTATCCACCGATTAATTAATTCATTGTTAGTAAGTAGCATGCCAGTGTTGAATTTAGCTGATCAATGTTTGAGTCTTCTGGGTTACATATCCAACTATGGCATCGAAACCAGAGACATATCTTTCTTCGTTAACCAACCGATTTATTCTAGAAGAGGTCGCCGAGGACGACGTTTTTGCCATCCGACCGTCGCCGCCGTGGTCCGAATACTGTTCCCCCTCGCCGCCACCCTTCACTTTCTGATTTACTTTTTTGCTATGTTACATGGCTCCAGGGCGGGTTATTCGGTAAACCAGTTCAGTTTTTTACGAAGTCTAAGCATCTTGGTGGTGTTTTTTCAATTGTCTCGAAAGTTCCCGGATCTTGTGAAGTTGGCTCAAAAGTTTCAACAGCTTAGTATGGACAGCGATCAGAAGAAAGCTTTGCGTTTCCAGCAATGGCCTATATGGGGTATCTTTGTCTACTACTTAATCTGGTTTTTCTGCTATTACCGCGCTATTATCGGAATTAACCGAGTTCCACAACATGGCAATGCGACCCTATGGTACTTCTTATCATATTTCGCCAGCTTATTTTTCGGTTTTGCAAGCTTCTTGCCTTCAGTTGTTTGCATGCTTATCTACGGCGTTTCTGGTTATGTACGAATTCGAATCCAAAATCAACTTCGGCTGTTACAAGAGGGAAAGAAAAGCATCCAAGAGAAGATGAATCTGATGAAAACGATTGTGGACGTCGATTACGAAGTACTACGTTCCTTGGCCCTGGACGCTAACCGAATATTCGGACCAATCGTCGGATCGATAAGATTCATTCTAATTATTCAATTGTACCTCTTGTTTCGCACTTGGATTCTCTCCAACATTTTCGTTTGGGTTTTAACTCTTGAGGAAGTGGGCTTTTCGCTGGTTAATTGGTTGGCTTATTGTCTCTACATCAAATCAGCTAACCAGACCAACAAAATAGTAAGTTAACTTCAATTCCAATAAATTGCAATCAAACCTACTTTCGCCCGGACTTTTATATACAGTAGACAAATTAATTGTTTTTTGAGCATCAAAATAATTAGAGTACATGTAATCTCTTCTCATTTAAATTTCGTTTTGCACTCATACCTTCAATTTACCTTTAAATTTTTCCTAGTTCTGATTTTATTCTAAATTACGTTTTATGAAGTCCTGCTTGACGCCGAAATTTAATTTCGTTAGAAAAAAAATGCTTTCGTTAGCACTAAAACTTTAAATCTTAATTAATTAACTGAATCTAAATGAAATAACCCGGAGGAGGCCAAAAAATATTATTTTCCATAACTCAATGTGTATGAAGCTTGGAGCAAATGGTAGATTTATTTCTATAAATCACAGTTTCGCTCACACTTGAAGCCTCAAGATATATAAAACCGATAACAGGAAAATATAGATTTATGAATGGATTTACGATCGTCAATAATAAACAAAATAAGATTAGGCTAAATTAAAACTGATTGCAAATTTATTAACATTCTATCGTTCAATTTTTATGTAATTATAATTATTTTAGATACGTCAACTCCCTAAAGTTGTATGCAAAATGTTGGTTGAAATTGAAAGTTCTGAACTTGTGGAAGAATCAAAAGTAGAAAAAGAAGAACAACCTTCCGCGACAGCTACCCCGATTAATCCGCCAGCTAATACTGTGGCAAATCCCGTCGAACACGCAATTACGGTACAAAATCCAATCGAGCAAGTAATTGCAGTACCGGCCACATATTACGTTGAGCCGCCACCCCATCCGGTTTACGGAAAATTGACAGCTTCACTTTTTAACGAAGACGGTACAATGAAAGCAAACGAAAATTTCGATGCCACCAAAATGTTATCGGTAAATTTAATACATAATTTAAATTTCTATACTTGCCACTGTCCCAGATTAATTTTTAGTTTTACGTAGTTGAACTTGAACTTGCTGTCATGCGTGATTCATATGCGATTGGATAAAAGTTGGTTCCACATCAACAGCTTTCAAATCAACGGAAAAGAAATTTTACAGGTTTGATTCAATTAGCCAATATTAATAATAATCTCGTACCTAATAAAATACTTTAATTTCAAATTTTTTCCAAACTACAGTTTTGGTACCAGTGGAACTACTTGTGTTTACTGACTGGAAGTATTGGTGGTAGTTTCTCGAGATACTCGACCTTTCAGTACATGTACAACGACTTTTAAAATTAAGACTCTCACACATTTCTAATTATACCACTTCAAATTGAATTATTATAACACATACTGTGCCTTACAATTTCTGGCAAAATATTTATTGCAATGCGATTGGTACAATTGCAAGTATTTCAGTTCTATGAAAATATTAAATGCGACAATGGCAAATGCTATTATACTCGTAAATATAGCAAATATTTTATACTCGTAAATATAGCAAATATTTTATACTGCGTAATGTTACATTTCTAGTATAGCCATATTATAGCCTACTTAAAAATAAAAGTGTAAATATTGTAATTAAATGTAGATTGCGTTATCCGAATATTATACTTTTAGCACCTAGTTTCTAATATTAATTTGAATTACATGTTAAAGTTAAGGCTTCAAATAAGAATTAACTGAAAGAAAAAACAAAAACTTTTGTCCTAAGATTTTAGAGTTGCCTCAACGCAATTAAATATAATATAAATTACTTCTGTTATGCAATTCCAATAGGTGCTAATTTTATGTTAATTGTTAAGCATATTAATTTGTCGTAGTGTTTTTAAAGGTTAAAATATTGTAATGTGTTTTTAATATTTGCATAACATTTAAGTTATTGTAATATGCAATGTAAAAATATATACAAAAAATAAATAGTTTGGCTTGCATTAAATGCATTGAAAATGACGAAGATAGAACTAGTGGACATGGAGCAAAAAAACAAGATGACTTTTTGACCAAACGTGCTTCGGTAGAAGCGGTTTGGAGTTCGTTTTCCTTGATTTTTGATTTCGCTGGTAATATACTGTATATTTTTTCACCGAAGTGACAACTAAATTTTGTTAAAAACATTTAATTGGATTTGGAAAAACAAATTGTATTGCAACCAAAACTTTTAAGTCCCAATTTTGCAAATCCTCCTTCTGAAACAAAAACTGATAGACGCCCACAAATACTGCATTTTTTAAAACTTAATCATAAATACACTTGTCGTTTTTTAAAACGCATTTCTATAACTACAACATAAATTCAGCATATCTGAAATTAGTGTACCGGCAAATTGAAAGTTTTATTAAAATTTGTTTTTAATATAAGCTTAATTTAAAATTCGGCTTTTATTAGATTTTGATTTTATTTTATGTTTTTACCAGATAGTGCGCCACATAATACAAACGCGTAGCAGTGTGCCCATATACCCTATTTTTAAAGTTATGATAATTTAAAATACAAATCGATTTTTTTAATTTTTTTAATTAAATCTGTATGGTATCAAACCACTGCACTGTCAAATGTGCCGTAGGTGCTGCAAAAGCCTGATCGAACACAACAGTTGGAAACAAGACCAAGTGCGAATGGTCAGCCGTGTTGTCAAAGTCTCCAATCACCCACTTGCCATCGCATTTCACGAACGAAACACAACGTACAGTATAAACACCTTAAGAAAGGTTAATCACCCACGGAAAAAATAAACAAATGACCGAAAACAATGCGTGATGAATTACAACACCATTCGAATTTCCTTTTTACCCGTCGTTAGCTTTCATTTTTTTTAAATCAACTAAACCCTATTCACTTCACCTTTCTACAGCTTCAATCTTACCTCACGCGCTTTGCTATGCTAATCAACCCACGTAGTACATGTACATTATTTCATAAATAAATATTGGAATGAATACGGTACGAGAAACCGCAAAAACTCCAATTTTAATAATAAAATTAATAACGAAATTTTAAGAATAACAACGCTCACAATAATTACAAGTATTATTGCTGCAAGTATTAAAAATATTTGCCAGATGGCCCTTTTTTTAAGTAAATTAGACGAAAATAAAAAGTCACACTTTTGAAATCAATTTTGACGTCACAAATGTTGCTACCAGATGTTTCAAAATTGATTTTTTTATATTTCCGATGATCATACGCACAAATTTGATGACTTGATGTTGAAGGTCAATCGTACCAACGCCATTCTAACTCGTTTAAATAAGCAAATAAATATTATTTATAGAGGTATAAAAATATTAAGCCCTGCCCTGCTCTACTTACACGGTTACATTTTAAAAGCCTCAAACCAAAATACTGAAGTAGTACTGTATAATATACAGTCATGCACTCGTCATATGAGAAAATTGCGAATAATTTTATAGTACAGTGTACTGAAAATCAACTTTATACATTTAAATTAATTTTTTTTTAAATGAAAAAAATACGAGAAATTTGAGTTGCTAGTTATTCAAAAATACAATTTTTTAAAATTACTTCCTGAGTAAAAAAATTAAATGGTTTTAAATGCAAAAAATTGCAAAATTTTAGACAAAACATGAAACATCGTCAAATTCACAATTTCGTAAGATTGCAGCATAATGTTTATGAAATATGAAAATATTATTGTATTGTTTAAGCTAACGGCTTTCGTCAATAAAACTTTCTTCGAATAAAAAAAAAGTCGTTAAGTGGTGATGACGCATATCCGCCGACTGGGTATTTGCTCTTTCTATTTATAAATACGCGCACATTAAGAGACCTCGGAGTTGCATTGCTTTGTTACGAAATGTGATGAAAAAGAAGAAGAAAAAAAACCACTTCATTTCATTCAAAATGAAGCGATAATCGTCAAAGAGTTTTTAACTTAAATAAAGTTGAGGAGTGGATTGAAAATTCCATTTGATCGGTAAACCTTAAGTCACCAAAGTGTTCACAGCACCCACTTCCAATCCTTAGCTTTTTTCCGGCCACAAAGTAGCCTACTAAACGTCACAAAAAAAAAATTCAATTTAGCGATTTGTATACACTCGAACGATCCACTTGTGCAAACATTTGGTGCGCGACCAGTGTCACACATCGGCCTAACAAAATTCTCAGTTTAACGAAAACTTTTTTTAGAGACATTTTTACTTTAGAAAAACACTTTTTGAAATTGACTTTAATTTTCATTAATTACCAAACATTCTTTCCCAGTTATCCACTATGTTTTATTGTAG
Organism: Polydesmus complanatus; assembly: GCA_034692225.1. Classification (NCBI taxonomy): domain Eukaryota; kingdom Metazoa; phylum Arthropoda; class Diplopoda; order Polydesmida; family Polydesmidae; genus Polydesmus; species Polydesmus complanatus. The sequence goes on along the minus strand of JAQGAZ010001265.1, from coordinate 22,797 downwards.
TCAATTTCTAATGTAACGAATCCAATACAATTCCATGCAAAAATTATATATACCGTATATTAAAAAAATAAATAAATCACAAATCCATTGGTTATACTGAAAATCTACTGTATTGAAATATCTTTAAAAAGCGATAAATTTTTGTTCAATAAAACTGCAACAAAAATATCAATACAAAAAAAAATGTATTCGAAAATAATCAAAGCGTTGAAGATAAATTGCTTCATAATAAATTACCTACAAATAACCTTTTTTATTTATGAGCATTTAATTACACTTTTCGATAAATTTCTCTTTGTTGACTAATAATTGCTTTGAGATTGTGTTTGAGCCGAAAAAAAATAAATTTCGGTATGGATTGTGCGCTCAAAAGCAGAAGAAGAAACTCAACAAATGCCAAAGATAAAATCGGCGAATGGAAGAGAAAGTTACCGCGCTAGCGCTCGAAATGAAAACATATATCAAAATGATGAAAACGATTGAAAATAAGTTCAAATAAATTATTGACATGACCGCTTTTCATTAAAGGTAGCGGCGTATTGACAAAATAACATTTTTGAATAAACAACGCCGGATTTCGTTTTTAATCTCAATCAAAACACGCCGTTTAATTACTTTATTGCCTCACAGTATTTATTAATTTTTTAGAGTAATAATTACTTGAATAGAATAACTTTATGCGCATAGTAATAATCCTTCGACATGATTTCAACATGTGTTACAGTATACTGTACGTGTTAACTGTAGTAACTAGTAAGTCTAAGTGTATACTGTATGCATACTAGTACGTGTAGGAACCTGTCTAAAGAATACAGTAATAAAATCTCCAGCGCACGTATTATTATTGCGAGAGCAATAATAATTCAAAACTCAAAATTTCTTTGGACAGGGTCACAATTTTTTCATGGTCCAAAAACGTTTAAATTGTCCTTGCAATACCACTTCAATTTTTGTCTTTGCCTGTAACAAATGAATGTGCCTACTGAATTTTCGAAGAAAAACATTCCATTATAATATTATGCAAACTACAGTATTCTCCTTAAGTGGATAACAACGTAATGTAGTCGGATTTTGGGAATTAATAAAATCCTCTATTTGCGCGTCTTCTATGCACGCCAATTGATTTTTTCAATACCGTATACAGTTTGTCAATAATTAATTTCTAACTTTTTTTTTGTTTTTACATTTTATTTATTAACTTTAGCAAAAACTTTTCTCTCATTTACTACTGTATATTACACGCAGTGGCGGATCTACATAGGAAATAATGAGGCTGAAGCCCCAGGTCCCCAATTGTCAAATGCCCACAAAAACTAAAATTATTAAAAATACTCGTATTATTATTTTGTCAAAAAAAAAAAAAAAAATTCCATTCGTCATTTTTACCAAAAAATTTCGCGCCTCGCTTGTTTAATTCTGCAAATTACTATCTTTATGTCGGGAGGTAGTATTTGTTTTGTTTTAATCAATGAGGCCCTGATAAACCTGCCCATTATACTTCAATTAACCCCACAAGAGACTCCAAGTACGACTTGCGAGGTTTCCTCATTCAGGTACGCAGTAACTGTATATTCCAAAAACGCACCATGTAAATAAACCGAGAAAAAATTGTAGTTATTTCTAAATAGGCCTACATAAACTGTAATTATAGCTCTTGAAATTCTTTTTTATTTTTCTATTTCCTCAAGCTCATACTTTTAAATTTGCTTTTTATGAGATTATATTCTTAGATATTTTTATAAAACCGTAGCAAATTCGCGGTTTGCTTAATTACTATACAGTTGATAAACATAATCTCTATTGAAAAAATAAAAATTTGCCGTAATTAATATTCCCGCTCTTGCAAGAATAGGATTTGCTTTATTGATGTTAAGCATTATGTTATGAGTAGGCCCACACCACAACGGTCATGTCGATACAACGAAATTATCGAGAATTCAATTCAATTCAAAAAAAAAAAAAAATTCTTATACAGCATCAGTAAATCTATAAATAATGACATAAAGCAGCAAAGACGATAAAAATATTGCTTTTAATAATTTAATCAACCTGTAATCACCGAAAAGCATTTCTTAATATTTTTGTTTCTCTAAATATCTTGATGCCACTCAAATAGAGTGAATAATACATGAGTTTTATCTTCGATTCTTAGCAAATAAAATTCGATTCCAGACAAACAAATCATAAAACCTCAAAAAAAAAAAGCCAACCCTACCATAATATATACACTGTATTTAGATATAAACTATAAAGACTTAAAATACACTTTAGATCTCAAATTCTCTAAAATTGAGAGTTTCAGTGGGATTGCCTTTTTTTTTATTTTGGTATATCAATCATAATTATTTTTTTCCCCCCACAGAGAATGATATTTCACGAACTACTTTTACAAAATAAAGCTTAAAAATTAAAACTTGTAGGGCTTTTTTTTTGTTATTATTTCTACTCTCTAATTCTGCTCGTACTCAAAGTCAAAAGTATCGTAAGAAAACACAAATGGGCCGCATTTATTTTCGCTAAAAAGCTTCTGTAGAAAATACATTATTATTCAATTTATCCTGTTAGGTAGCAAGGCGATTGAATTCACTGGAATTGCTTTAATGTTGGCAGTAGTACACAAGCAGAAAGAAACCCTTAAATTGCTCACCGCTTAAAGCGTCAAAAATAATCGAAAATTGAACTCTCATTCCGAATAACAATATTAATAATAATTAAAAAAAACACACATCTCGCGTGCCATAGATTGAGAAAGTACTTAAGACATTTTTATCGGCGGTATAATGCCGTATTTATCTTAGTGTTAAGTACGGATTCGTTTAAGTGTAGTGAAAGGCGTTTAGCGTTAATTTGCAGCGTTATTTCAACGCCGTTTATGGAAAAAGGTATCATAAAAGGCTTTGCTTGGTCAACGAAGTGCACATTAATGTCATCCCTTAGGGTGCAACGTAAAAACCTAATGGATGTATTTTCATATCGATCTAAATTAAAGAAAATTATGGTTATAGATAGGGCTTTCAGATGGGTTTTACCACCGTAGGAGGGCGCGGATATCTGTAAAAAATTCCAAACTTTAGCCCTCTCTGACTCTCTCTCTCAACACTTCGCCACATATGGCACATCCGCTTAAAATTTTAATAATGGAGAAAAAGACGTAAAAAACGCGTAAAATTAACGTCTGCGCGCTTACACTGTATAATATAATTACATATATTTTTTGGTTTTAAAAAAATACAAATTAATAAAATTATTCTCGAGAATTATTATTTTCCTTTTATTTATTCGCGTTTATTAGATGAAAAAGTGGTGAGTGTGGGGGCTGAAGCGATCGAAAATGATGATTGGCTACGACGTCATCGGAAGCACCACCTCGCGAGTTAGGTCCACCCACACATACGGCCAAAATGCCATATATTTTCAAAGTCGGAGCTTATTTAAGTGTCATTTAAAAATATTCACTCTAAAAGACAACTGACTAAAAAGTTTTAGCAAATCAACCAACGTATTGTATTTATCACGAAGAAAGAAAAAAAATAATTATTTGATATTTACGCGCAATAACAACCGCAACATTTTAATTCACTTGACGTCGAAATAACAATAATTATCCGAACACATTTTTGTTCAAACAAATAAGGTAAGTCGCACGTTTCATTATTTCCATTATAATTATGTTTATTATAATAATTATTATGAAGCTCTTACGAGTATATGTCATTGTAATTTATATTGCCTTAACATCTTCCATGCTAAAATAGAATCAGTCAATGAGCTATTAAATCCGCAATATCGATTTAACAAAAATAATTTAATTTTTAAAACTCTTAATAAATTTCTTCAATATTTAATTAAATTTTAATCCAACTTAATCAATTCAATTCAACGGAATCTTTCCTAAAAGTTTTTTTTTTAAATCATTTAAAACTGCTGAAACTTTTCTGAAAACTAGTTCGTTCTTAAATATTTGAATTGAATGTTCATAGTAATATAAAAAAAAAGTCTAGCTTCCGGTTAATAAAAACAAAAACAAAAACAAAAAAATTGTCCTACTTCCTTCAATAATTTAATGTTATGGCAATCAAGCTTTAAATTTAGTACAGTACTAATAAATTTAAAATTAATTTTTTTTTTACTTAAATAAACGGATTAATATCGATTAGTTGAAAATGTTTTAACCTTTTATCCACTATTGAATATTCAGCCATTATTATAAATTGCGGTATGGTACTTTAAGTAAATTTTGAAGTCGAGTCGAATTAGCGAAATGAAGCAAAAAAAAATATATATATTTCAATTTTATACAATATTTTCAGTCAGAAATCCTAAATATTCGCGCTTGGTTCGCCTAAATTAAAATGTAACTTCGATGAGAAAAAAAAATTCAAGTGAAAAATGAATAAAACAACGTTTACAACGAATTTCAGCGTGAAAATTGTATTTTCACTATTCGATTTTAGAAAAGAAAAAAAATGAAGGCAATTGAAAGGTGAATGGCTAAGTTGAGGTTAGAAAGTCAATTGTTCATGCAAACTGTGCTTGCTCATACATAATGCAATAGTTCTTTTTAGTCAATAGAAGGACGCTTAAGCTTTAAGAGAAATACAAATTAATCATTCGCTCCCTGCTAAATCAATCAAATAACTGATTAAGTAGCTCTCTCTCCTTGAATAATATGCGATCGCATCCAATTTGTTATTGCCCAAAGGTATTTCGCATTATTCCTAAAGCATTAATTAAGCGGAACAAAATAAATTACATGTACATAAAAGTTATAAATCCGTCTGACATTTAACGAATCGCTTTTTTTTTTGCCTAAAATTTAATTAGACTAATATTATTTTCAGATTTGCGTAAATGATTTTAATTACAAAGTGACAAAAGCAAAATTCAAACCCCCCCCCCCCCCTCCAAAAAAAAATAATTTTTTTATATAATTATTTATGACGGAGTTTTAGCTTTAAGATTTGGCACCGATAATTAGTTCAAATCAACGTCAATTAAAATCTTCCCCGAATAAAACTGAGCTACTAATTTGAATCAGAATTTTTTTTTGCCCATTCGTTTAATTAAGTTTATCAACCTTGCAATTAATACGAGCTCTTCCATTTTCGTTGCGCCACAATTTGTAAGAAAATCAAAAATCAAACGAATCTTCAAAAGTTAATATCGGTAAGCGTTTGATTCGCCATCGATTCATTTCTTGCTATTTCGTCATTTATATTTTCCTTTTTATTATTATTATTCTACTAAATGTTAGTAGCACAAGATTGTACTGTATTGCTATTTTCCACCTGAAATCCCTTCTAAATATCTCTTACAAAATGATTTTCCCGGATATTAAAATACCTCTGGGGCTCCATTACTCACTTTGCCAACATAACTTGGCGTGTTTACTTTGTAATCTAACATCTTCAGTACAGTGCCGATTTCACGCTTAAGTAAGTAAGCAGTTACTTGGGAACCCATTTTTTGAAAACTAGTAACATATTTTCTAAAAACAAAATTAATTTTATTACAAAGTAGGCCTACAATAATAATAATAGTATTATACGCGCTTTGTTTTTAATTTTGTATATAAGTGCGTGCAGCATCTAACGTTTTAATTTTAAAATAATTCAATTACGAGTATAATAAAATATAAGTTTTCAATAATACACACGGCCTTGCTTTGCATATTAGATAGCCTCTCAAAAAAACAAGAAGCAAAGTGAGTAACAGTTTTCCGTAGAAAAGCATGTAAATACGGAAGATACGTTTCCGCACTACGATGCTCTACCAATAGACTCTCGTTTTCCACTTTAAAAAATGACAAATATTAATAAAAAAATGGGTGGCATAAAAATACCTCCTCCCCATTTTTGTTCATAAAAGTAAATAAAAGTCTTTTTAAAAACAAAAATACAATATTTCTTACCAAAAGAAAACAAACGGATAAAAAGCAAACTTCGAAATTGCCGCGACCCTGAGCGAAATGAGATGATTGATTGTAATTGAAAAGATACATCTTTTAAAATGCAAATGGAGGTCTGCGAGTATTGCTAAAAAATTTTCATCAAATTGCTTAAGGCCCGGAAATGTGTAAAGTCGGCACTGAACATCTTGTAGAAGTATAAAATAAAAAAAACTTGAAAACCAATAGTCTATTTTATGTATTGTGCCTTTGATATATTAAAAAATAGAAACTATTGTACAACACAGTGTAGTAAAAAAAGTAATGAAACTGTTTTAATAAAACTTTGTATTTATTACAAAGTTTCAAAGTAATGCTAGCACATTCAAGTTAGATGCGATGGGAAGCTACTCGACAAAAGAGAGGCCTCCCTTAATAGTTATCCCCATAATAGTTTTGCGATCTTAACAGCATGCACATTTGGTCGGTTACCATGTTCTGCGTTGTCTATGTTTAAAAAAAAAAATCCGCTTTTGAAAAAAACCTAAAACTTTACTACTCTGTTTTGTTGCCTCAAGGAAATGTCCACTTGAAAGGTCGCTATTTGGGCACTGTGTGTCAACATTCAAAAATTGCTGCTCCGTATGGCTAATATCAAACATAGGCTACACTAAATTGAAGCAAAATTAAATCGTTTCATAAAATGTAGGGTGAAATTAAAATCGATTAGTGAATTTGCTTCTAAAAGCGTAAAATATTAAACGCTGTAATATGGTGATGCAAACATTTGCACAGTACTGTACCAATTATGCATGACCTTTATATCAATTTCGTGAATAAAAATATTTATTTAAATCCGACGCAATATTTTTTTTTCCAGAATAATAAATAAATAAATAAATCATATAGAAATCACGATAGCAGCGCATTCGCAATATTACTAGACGGAACATTTGAATAAAAAAGTTTGCAATTTTTATAATCCGAAAATCAATTCCTTTCACCAACTTTAAATTAAAATTTTGCAAAGTACAGTAACTTCCAATGTTAAAATCTTAAAAAATTATTAAAAATAAATAAAAAAAGCAACAAATAATAATTCGAATTATGTCCTATTTTATGCCTCAGTTATAAATAAGCGCTATAAAATAGATTTTTCTAAGAATGATTTTACCTAACTTCACACTTTGACTCCAGCAGTCCATGACGCCAAATTCTCCAAATGAGTCTAGTCAAAATTAATCAATAACCTTGCTTAAAAAAAATTATTGACGTGTGTATGAAGAGTGAGGGGGGAGCGAAAGAAAGCAAATGATGCTGAGCATGCACTTTCCAAAGCGATTTAACACACTGAAATATTTGGCCGCGCAACAGAAAAAAAAATTGAGAAAAAATATACGGAGTATATGGTACACAAATATACAAAATTAATAATAAGTATAAATTAAGCCCGAACAAATGTAATAAAAGTCATAAACAAAAGTTCAATATCAATCAGCATCTCCATCTTTCCAACGTACACCATATTATGGCATATCCAAAAAAGTAATGCAACCAAGAATCACCCAACCATAACCCCACCCTGTTTAAAATGATCGTATAACGTCAATCGGCCGAGAGCAAAAAAGGAATTTAAACGTGTTTTTCCTTCTTTGGTAAATTTATTAAAATTAATATAATTTAGATGTTGGTTAGGTAGGGTTGAAACAATGAGGGTCGCTCATAATATCCTCCTAGTTCATGATTAATAAATATTAATGTAGTTGACGCAAAAGTTAACTCCGGAAAGTAAACTAACGAAGAAGAAAAAAAACCCCCAATATTTTAACTTTAAATGAAAATATCGCAAAAAAAAAAAAAATAATTTTAATAATCCAATTCTTTATAAATTATTAATAAGCTATTTTGAATTAAAAGCGCGATCCAAAAAATAATAACATCAGGCAATGCAAAACTCACAACTAAATACCGTATTAAAAACTTGGTGTCGAAATAAGCGAATTGGAGCGGGGTGGTAGATAAGAAGGAAGGAAAATAGATTTTGATGGACACTTGTAGGCTTTTCTACATCTTGGCAATGGTGAAGAAAATTAATTTCCTGTGAATTATAGTGGTGTTGAATCGACGTTTATATTTCGTTAAGTCGACGACGTAAAACGCACAACTTTTACGTTAAACCGAGGCAATGACGTCAACATTTCTATTTGAAAATGTTAATAGAATAGTTTTTTTTTTTTTTTTTTGAAAGTGGGTGTGCGCATGTGAAAAGGCGAGATTATTAGCAGCATCTGCAAAATATTTGTTTAATAAAATAATACAAATAAATTCTAAGAACGTTTTCATGTCGCTAATGACGCCACGTCAGCCGACTTGTATGCAAATAATAGACGCAACCGAACATTCAAAATCTAGGACTTTTATATTAATAAATACAATTCAAATAAAAAATATTTTTTTTTAATACCGTATATACTTTTGGTTTTCTTTTGATTATTATTGTGAGGCTGGTTTTTTTTTTTTCTTTCTTTTTTCAAAAAGAAAAGGTTGACGGAAAATGATTTACTTTTAATAAAAAAAAAAATGCAAATAATAAAACTGATGAAACCTCCAAAATGCCTTAACAATCGAGTTGATTTCAAAGCCACACAACTCACGACTCGCAATAAATAGGTTAAAAATTATAGTTCAAATATTCAGATTTCCAAGCGTTTCGTTACTTTTATTTATTTCATTGTTCAATCGAATATTTTGATAGGAATACCAACTTAATAATAATAATAATAAAAAAAACATCGCATCTCACCTACATCTCATATTTCAATAACATTCTAATGTCCAATAATAATCCAATACTTAAGAGACTTGCTAAAACACATTTTATAAACAAACTACTGCAGGTAGAACTTACAGAAGCCCGTCGTGTGACGGGTGACGCTGGGGGAAAGCTAATACATGTACAGTGTAAATGTAAAATGCCGGATTTCCATTTTTACGCCCACATTTACAACAAAATCCAGTAGAACCGAAGTATGTCATACGACACCCTAGTTCTTTTAGCCATTTTATATTGTGGTGACATGTGAACTAAAGAGTGTATAATTATTCAGTACTGAATAATTCTTTTAACTTAAAAAAAATCTTTAATAATAATTATTGAAATGCTTTACCAAAAAAACTACGAAATTATGAAGCAATTTTCTATATTGATGAAATAATTTCTTTTATTTTTTTTCCATCTATAATAATTATTATTTACCAGAAATTTGGAAGCAACCAACGATAATGATTGCACTACTGTATTAGCTATGATTTTCATTCCGTCTTCTTAAATAAACACTGTAAAATTAAACAAATAAGCGAAATATTTCTGATGATAATATTAATCAAATTTTAGTAATTCAGAGTGCAACTTTAATAATGCGGCGAAAAAAATAAATATTTGTTTAATAACTGCACTTTCGTAATGACTGATGACAAATATTATAAAAATGATTTTTTTTAATATCGGTAATAAAAATAGCTCCATAATATCGTATTTAATTTATCTTAATGTAATTAGCCTTTGTCTAATCATCTTAATAATTAAATCTGTACTGATGAATAATTTCATCCGGAATTTATTATGTTACCTATTCAAAATAAACAAAATATATATATAATATATAAAACTAAGATTTACAATATACAGTAGGCCCTACTGTTATATTTCAAAAATTAAAAGATAAAAAATCAACTAAATGCGTGTACGAATTATTTGCAGAAATCGTCAAAAATCGTTCTCTAAGTTGTTTTTGGTTTTAATTTTTAAAAAAATTTTTAAATGTCACTGTTAATCAAAATTTTGCAGTGCAGTATGTACTTTGTTATAATGAGCTAAAATATTGATTTACCGGTATATGAAAACGCAATAATTTTAGTACAGATTAACAAATTTGGGATTGCTGACGCTCGTTTTACGGAAATCTATCTTTCTATTTATGAAATTTATATTTTTACTCCAAAAACTTTTATTTTTTTTTACAGTTACTGTCCATTACTAACCAAAAATTTTTTATAAAAGAAAAATGTAATTTCCTATTTTTTTGATATGAAAATAGATTCTACCGTCACTATGACGATTATCCGAAAGTCGTGCGGAGGAATGTTTGTTATTTTGGTTGTGATTCCATTACTTCTAGTATCCAAATTTGCAGTAGCAGATTTCATCTCAACAGTAAGTGCGAGAATTGGAAACAAAAAAATACAAAATTGACCATACTTCCCTTTAATTCAAAAAATGTGTTTTTTAATCAACTTTAAATGCTTCTTTAAGGAACCCCTGCTATCGAATTCGGAAGTGTTTGAGCAGCAAGAAAATTTAAAAGTGGCCAAGCGTCCCTTTTGTAACGCTTTCTCCGGTTGCGGCCGGAAGCGTTCGGAACCGGAAGAGACCGAAGACTACACAGCCCAGCTAGTACAAAGACTCACCCAACAGGTCATGCAAATGATTGCCAAACAAAAAAGCCAGGAATATCAATCTAGATCTAAAGTATGCGTTCGTATAAAAATTAAAATAACTCGAGCCCTATTATTCTTAATAATGCCTTTTCTACTTCCGCTTCAGGTGACGTCACGGTCTCCGATATGGGATTTTGCGGCGGAGAGAAAGCGGCGAATGATTAATTAAAAAAGAAAAAAAAAATTCACCCCATTAAAAATCGTCAATACCACGTAGTTAATCTAAACACAAAAACTAATTTTGTGCCGAAACTAATTATTCCAAAAAAAAAAAAAAAATTCCAAAGAAGGAAAAAAAAAATGGAATTGAGCAAAACAAATTCAAACCAAGAATAGAATTATTATTGACCGATGCACGACGTCATTTCCTTCTCCATAACTCGATTGAACTAGTTTTGCTTCAATTAAAAAAATTGTAATTAGTAGAATAAAAATGAGTGATATTTCTAAAACGAATAAAAATATAAAACCTTTAAAAAGTTATTTCTCAAATAAAAATATTTTTTTTTCCAGCGCATTTAATGTCATCAGCTAATAAGCTACCCAAAAATATTTTAATTAATCAAAATTAAAGTATTTTGTTTGACTAGGAAAAAAAAATTACCGTAGCCTACGTAAAGAATTTCGCATTGTTACTATAAATATTTTCAACTAAAATCATAATTATCCAGCGTAATTCAATTAATTCTTTAGTAATTAATATGGTTGCAAATTGCTTTTCTAGGTTGCGTAGGTTATACCAGTCATCAAATTTGTCTCACGTAAAATATGAAGTAAAACAATTCAATTACTTGTACTAATTAATATGCTTTCAAATATTATAGAAAGTGTTAATTGTACCGTATCTTAAGTTCAATTTCACGCCTCATTAATCAAGTACCATAACGTTAACTTAAAGCTTGAATTTATCGCTACGAATATACAGTAGTTTACTATTCTAAACGGATTCATTTGAAACTTTTAAATCAGCGTTTCATTCCCACAGGTAATAAAAATGACTTATTAAGCGTATAGGCTTACATTCTTTACCGCGGTACCGGTATCTAAAAAAGAATTTTCAAAACAAATTTTGCAAAATGTTTTCAAAAATGTGTCAAAGCATGTCGCACATTACTCAATTAAAAACTCCAGAGTAAGATTTAAAATCTTATAATTACACAGAAACTTAAACTAGATTTTCATCGCAGCCTTAAAAATTATTTGAAGCTTAAGCCTACCTTATTTTCCTTTCAAGAAAACCCCGAAAAATCAAAGATAGAAGTTGATCAAGACGCACCAAAAACATTGATTTCACAACGGCTGCGAGGAGAAATCCATCTTCGCCAAAATTTTCTCTGAAATGAAAATAAAAACAATTTAATTCAATAAGATTGACTATGATTATTTAAACATGGTTCATTCCCTAAATAAAGCATTTTGTTGTAAAAGAAAAAAGAAAAAACGAGCAACAACATTACTGTATGTATTTTAATAAATAATATTCACATTATTTAGTATTATTGACGCCAAAATCACTCCGGCATTTAATTGAAAGAGCGCAGCTCAAAAGAATTATTATTAAAACTGCATTTAAAATGCAAGCAAAAGAAAGTTAATATCAAATAGGTAACTCTAAGTTTCTAAAAAATTCCAAAAAATGTGACTTAATGAAACTTTTCATTTACCGATACGCAATTTCAATGTAGGCCTACACAATTTTCCATGTGCCGGAAATTGCGGTAAGCATTTCCATGTAAGCAATTTGTGGCTCAAAAACTACTAGTATTAAGAAACAAAAAGTTATTAAATAAGTTATTGTGCAGTATCTTGATAAAACAATAATAATCTATGAAACGTCCATGAATAATTTTCTTCTTCAACACCTTGAACTATGCAAATGAAGTGCGCCTTCAATGGGCCAAAGTACGCTAAGACTGGGGTAAAAATGTCCATTAATAAAATACTTTTTTTTCGACATGGGGTTTGAAAGTTTTTCCGCTAGATGGCATTAGCTTTCAGCATTTTTTAACCAGGTATTTTGTCTCAAAAGTCACTATAAAGATAAATCAAAACCACCTAGGTGTAAGCTATTGTACAGTTCACGATCATTGTACTGTACACAAGACATGTATGGAAAACCATTTTTTTAAAAAAAAATTAAAGAAACAATTTTGCAGCTCGTTACGCGAAAACCTAAAACATTTTTTTTTTATTATAAAGAGAAGACTTCTATCCTACACTATTATCATTTTTTTTTTACCGTTTTTTTCAAAAATCGAATTTTATTACCCATTAAAAGACTTTTTTTTATTATACACCCCGCTGTTTCGCACCTGACCAAATTCATTAGCTGATCACCTTTTAACCTAACTTCACAGAGTATTGAAAAACCCCTATTTGCGTTTAATGCAACGTTAAAATAATCTAATCTTAAATAAAAAATAAACTTAAAAGTAAAATAATCTGAAATTAATTTACAATTTTACTACAGTTCAATCATTTTTATCTCCTTTTTGCAACAATTACAGTAATTAATAAAATTAATTGCTATGATCTGACGAATTCATTTTTTTTTTAAATTTAAAAATTAATGTTCCTCTCGGGCCATACTGAACATAAAAAAATAAAAGCACAGTTTTTAAATTTTCTTTTAAAAAATGTATATAAAACACGTACATGTACCTAGCTTTAAAACCATAAAAACAACATTCTAAGTACAATTTTCCTAATTAATTTATTTTATTCTCATAAAGGGCTCGAAAAATCGGAGTTCAAAGCTCTGGAAAAATTAAATTTCGTTATCCTTTCTCCAAACACTTTCTTTAAACCAAATAATACTTCTTAAATTAAGCAGAAGAAAAAGCGCTAGGTGAAAAAAATCGTTTTTACCAGAATAATTTTTTGTATATATTTTTATTATAATTTTTTTTCTAACTTTCTACCTCTCCCTTTTCTCTAAGCTTTCATCTCTTTATTCAGCTATTCAAATGTGAAAGAAGAGTTCGTTTCCAAAGCTGAAAGTGATAACAAGCGTTTAAATCTTTGAGAAAGCGGCTTTTACTTATCCGCCTCCCTCAACACCCACTTCCAGCGAGCAAAAAATAATGCATTCACTATCAAAAATAATTAAATAAACAAAATAAAAGCAGATTTCTATCTTGGTAACCATTAAAAAAAAGCGTCATTTAATTAACAAAAAATAATTAAATACCGGTTGCAAATTATTTCAATCGCATTAACAAATGACCTTAAGATACTGTAATACCGAATCCAATTATTTTCCTAAAAAAAAAAAAAAAAATACGGCAACCTCTCGATTTTCGTAATGCAATTTATCTATGAAATAATAAATTTCCAAAGTTTTTAACACAACTCCGGTTCAACCCAATTTTCAATAAGATTATATTAACACAACAAGTGTTGTCATAATTCCGCACACTGGAAATTTTCTAAAAATTAAATTATCTAAGACAAACCGGATAATCGCAAACTTACTAAACCTAACAGGAAAAGAAATTTTGCTTGGTTTAAAAAAACTTTTTTTTTTTTTACTTAAACCAAAAAATAAATTGAAAATGTGTGTAGTAAATTCATTAGCATTAGTTAGGTTCAGTTAATCAAAAAGATATTTAAATCTCCATTAAGCATGCGCAAACTGTGTGAACTTGACCTTTTATTTACAAAAAGGAAATATACAATAATCAAATATATTATTTTTAACTCTTGACTTCATAAGTGGAATTTTTTTTTGTTATTAAAATTTAACATAAGATATCATTCAAAACAAATAAACAAATAAATAATGAACCGTTTTCATCGTAAAAAAAAAAAAGAAAAAAAAAGTTAAAAATGTGTTTTGATGGAGAACATAGGAAAAAAGTTATGTTTGAGACGCGGAAAATGTCTACTAATGAAACTTACAAAACATGAACAAAAAAATAAAATAAAACTAATGCACATCGAATAAATTTCGACATTTCTAACTGACATTATTTTTTTTTCCCCACTCATTTTCTCAGAGCGTACTAAAAATGCGATTCACTTAAAATAAGAGAACGGTTTAAAAAAAAAAAACATTTATTATTTAGCATTTATAATAACTGACCAATGGCTAAGGTTAAAAAAAAATCGTGTACAATGAATATTTAACGAACCCCGAGTTCACTATTTATATCCTCAGTTTCAAACACAGGTTTACGCGTGAAGAGAGGAGAGGAAAAAGCTGAGTCAGGTGACCACCTGGGGTGTGCCGTAGACAGGTGGTTTGAGTGGAGCTCAAAACCCAGTCCGAGCATAGTGGGTGAGATTGGGAGAAAAAAAAACTGGAAAAAATTCTTTTCTCTTCAGAAAATAATAACTCTTTTTTTTTTTTTTTTTAAAAATAATAATAACTCTTTTTTTCTTGTTTTAAAATAATAATAAACGTTAAAAGTCTAAGAATTTTATGGCGTTTTAACGAGTTTTTCTTTATTTTTTGAGAAAGAAAAAATTAGTTGTGCAGTCAAATTTGTTTGGTCTACGGACCTTTCATGTTGGGGGAATGTGAACAACTATCAAATGACAATGGCGACACATGCAAAATTTAATTTGTTGCCGGACGCGCACAAATTTAACGTATTTTGATAAGGAACGCATCATTTTTTATTACTAAGCAAAATATTTGCACGCTTCAATCTCGATTCCTGTATCATTTTTCTCATCTCTTCCCACCTTTTAAGATTCAAATACTCGGTACATACTTGTTTATACAAAAATACACACGTAGAAAATATTTATCCACTTTAGGCAAATATTTTTATAGCTCGCGTGAACGAAGCGTATTTACACGAAATCATTACGTTAAATAAGAAAAAGCAAAAAAACAACTTAAAGTAACCAAAAAATTTAAATACAGTACAGCATTAAACTAATATTGAACAAAACAGGGAAGGGAAAAATCTCATCAACACATTTAATACAATTTAAGCAATCGAAAATTTAAAAGCTCATTTAAAAATGTGTTATTAAACTTTTGTATGAAATTAATTAAAATTGTACCTAAATATATTTAAAAATTCGACTAAAAATAATTAAAATTCGTTTAAAATTGAGTAAAAACTGAGTCTAAATTTTAAAAAAATGTAAAAGCCTTGGACTTTAATAAAAAAAAAAAAAAAAAACATTAAATGCGAGGCTCGCACCAATAGTCCTGTTAGGCTGTTAGCCCCAAACCCTTCGTTTAACATCGATAATAGCATTAATAAAAGTTTGGTCGATAAAAACCGACTTCAATGTATAAATAACCACAGTTAAAAAAAAACGAAAATGTAATAAAATTGAATACATAATTCAACTAAGTCCTCAAAATAATTACGCTACATTAACGAAAAAAAAAATGCCTTAAAAAGCCAATGAAATTATACCTTTCAATCTTTAACAATAAAAATCAAATTTGCCATAATACAGTCTAAAATTAGCATAAAAAAATAACCTCATCGAGATTGTTATCAATTACAATTTCCGAAAAAAAAAAAAAACTTTTGATCAAAAATGTTGCTTCCTCGAAAAATTTCGTCAATAAATTAAAAAAAAAAAATCATTAAAAAAAAAAACGGGAAAAGCAGAAAAAAAAAAAATAATAATAATGCTAAATCCGGTTTATAATTTGCGATAATAAGGATTGAAATAGGAGATTAGGGGAAAAGATGTATTAAAGGTAGGACGATGTTAGGTGGAAACATTGAAATTGAACTGGTAGACTTTGAAAAGATAAGTGAAAGCAGGTAAGTTGGGGTTGGTAAGATGTAGTAGGTAGGGTGGGTGGGTCGAGTGCGTTGGACGTGCAATAAGTTGTAAAGTGTGCGCCACAAGGTGAACGCACTTTCTAGAGAGGATCAGTTGAGAGAGAGTGAGGAAAGGGTTAAATCAAAGAAGAAGAAGAATAGGGATAAGGAGGAGTCAACGGTTCATTTGAAATCGAAAATATCTGCAAATTTACGATGCTTCATCTCTCTCGACTCGTCTTATCTCTTCCCATCGAATACATTTACTTACCTCTTTCATCTAACTTAACTCACCTGGTTATTTTTTTTTATATACATTACCTTTCACCTTTTAACTGTACCAACAACAATTTAAAAAAAAAAAAAAAAAATTTAAAATAAAACTAACCGGGTTTATTTCGATGAGCGTATGTAGGTGGGGGGAGAGGGGAACTAGTCACGATTTTAGCTTCTGGAAAGCAAACAATATGAGCGGCACTTTAAAAAAAAAAATAAAATAAAAACAACAACTATAATAATAATAATTATTAAAAAAAAAATAAAATTTAATGTGTAACGTTGAAAGCTCGATGAAAGAATTTATCAAGTGAATCGTAAAAACGCTTTTATGACAATTTTTAAGCAAAAACAAATTGCTAGTTAAAAAAAAAAAGGTTTTATTGTGCTCGTACTGCCCTCATTTACTGTCGGTAAATACGAGGTGGCGCGGCCTTTAAATTAAGCGTTTACTCAAACGTTTCTCGATGAGGAACGTTCTTGAATAACAACAACAACAAAAAAAAAAACATCATCGGCCCCACCACCATTAAAATCAGCCAAATAATATTACTACTTTATGCCTTAATCTTTTAACAAATGTAAACAAATTTTAGTTAAATTTATTACAGTACATGTACTGTATTAATAAATTTTTTTAAAAAAAAGTCAATTACCGAATTTGAATATTTGTTTTATTTAAAATATTTTTTAAAAAAAATTAAAATAGCGAACCTTAAAATATGATAAAAATTATTATTTTAAGAAATTTTTATGAAATTTCATCATAATTTACCGAATTTAATACAATTTATAAAATAAAAATTATTATGTATAGCCTACTTATCATAATTATTTTAATTCATTTGGTAAATTTCATCATATTATAATAAATTTTTAAAAAAAAATTGATAAAGATTTTGTGAATTTCATCATTATTAATTTTTCCTAAATTTTATCAAATATTAATGAGCATTATAAGATCAGAATTACCGGTACTGAAAAACATAATCTTATTAAATTCTAAAAACTATACCAAATTTTAATGAACTTTATCGAATTTAAATAAAAATGTAGGCCTAACCAATAATGTAAAAATATGCTAAAATAGAATGTTTTGACTCCATTTATTCCTAAGAAAATTCTTCATCGACAAATTCACATGACCCAAATTAGGTTTTGGGTGTTTGGATATCACTTATTTAAACTACCGTAACTTAATACTTTCATTAGCTTTACTTTTTTTAAAAAAAAAAAAGAAAGAAGAAGGGGGGAAAAAAATGCAATATTTATGAAAGAAAGAAAAAAAAATTTGTTTTTAAGTAATTATATGTTGGAAATTTCTCCGCACCGTATTAAAATTAAATGCCGGCTATGTTATTCAAATAACGGTTTCCCGTGACTCAAATTGGCCAAACAAGACCCATATTAAGAAAGTATAGGATAGAGTGTTGCTAACCTTCGAGGGTTTCATTATCTTTGGATTGACAGGCGCGAAACTCTTCGTGAAGTTAAAGCAATCAATCTTAAACCCCCATTCCGTATGCTAATTACGTCCACAATAATTCATCCATCCCAAAAAAGCCGTAAAAAAACAAAACAAAATTTATTAAAACAAATAAGCTTGTGAATATATTTTTACGAGCAAATTTTAATTTTTTTTAATTAGTCGGGGTGATTCACTCCGGGAAGCCCCCAGTCATACTGATTGATTCACACCGAGCTACATCATCATTTCGTATGCGAGGGAATAATCACTAACTACAATATCAAATTGTCAAGCATTAGTTTATAAAACAACACCAACAATATTTTATTAACAATGTTGCTATTAAATAATTAAAACCAATAAAATGATAAAGACTCTCTTTACAACGAAATCTTTTTGAATCTTTCGTCTTCAAGAAATTTAAATATAAATATTATTTATGATAAATTTTTAAACCTTCGCATGCGCACAAATTTCTTCAGGCTCGTTTAAGTTTTCATATAACTTAGCTTTAAAAAACAATTTTTGATAAAATTTTAATCTCGTTTAATAAAACCCCTTGCTGCCACGACACCTTTCAGCCGTTTGTTTTAGATTAATATACCATAATCAAACGATAATACTGGTAATACAATAAAACCTATGTAAAACGGACTCTGCATTAAAAGTAAATCTGACTAAAACAGGGGAAAATTTGAGAATGCAATAATTAAAAAGGCTGTAAACCGGGAAACTTGCTTAACTCGGAAACGGAAAGCAATTTCAGCACGAATTTCATAATAAGACTGTCCAAAACGGAAAATAAAAAAAAAAAAACTGTTTGTGGAGATCCTACACCGGTCGAAAATAGAAAGCATTTTAGAGTACCGTACGTATGAAAAACGATTCCGTTTTACACAAGTTCTACCGCAGATTGCTCTTAAAATTAGGTCACCTCATACATTCATACTAAACTAGTTGGTTTAATTAACGCTTTACACTAATCTCAGTTAAAAAATACTGTATGACTAATATAATAATATTTATATTGTTACAAATAATATAAAAAAAATCCAAGACAAATTTATAAACCAGCGCATGCGCAAATTTTTCTTTAAATTTCTAGCTTTCGAAATTCTGTGGCAAGAAACAATAGTAATTTATATTATTATGTTAATATTTTTTTCCCTTTTCAAAAATGAATAATCAATTGAAAAGTTAAGCGCAATTAGACCGGAGAAGTCAGAAGAAAATGTCATTCTAACTAAAGTTCGAAGCAGTTGACCACAAAAAATCAAATTTATATTCTCCCCCCCCCCCCCCCTCCCCATTCTTTTCTTTAAAATAAATAAATGAGCAGCGTTTGAAAATGAATGAGAATGATGGCGGAAAACGAGTGGAATGAAACTGGTCAAACCGGAGATGATGACCATAATAGGTGATTGTCATGTTATAGACATAAACATGGAGATAGAGAGCGAGCGAGTAATGCGAAAGAGGATGTGAAAAGAAATTCATGAACGTCTTAGACAGTGTTACCAGATAACGAAAAATGTTTTCTCAAGAATTTATCCCGAGCTGCAAAACGTCTTTTATCACGGAACGAACACACTTACTATAATTGTTATGTATTTTCACAATCGACAAACACGACATTAATTTTAACTTCAACTTTTTTTTATAAAAAAAAAAAATATGTAGGAAATTTTCGAATTAGAAGCGTTAAGATTTTTAATTGCGAAATTTTAAATACGAGTTTGTGGCTTAAAATGTCAAAAGTCAACTCGATCAATTGAACGACGGTCAACGACGTCGCATTTGTCACACGCAAACCTACCGGCGCTAAACATGTCATCTTTAGGCCTTCAGCCAAACAAATTTCTCATCTTATTCTTCGAAAATTAAAATAATAAAAAAAAGAAATTGTTCAAATTACCATAAGCTTCGAATTTAAAATTACCATTCGATATTCCCCACTCGCTTATAATACTCAAATTAAAGACGTTTATCACGGTACCGAAAGTTGACCGCCTGGGCACCATTTTTTTTTTTTTTTTTTGCCATCGGAAGACTTTTTAAAATTTAAAGAAAAAAAAACTTGACAACGGTAAATTAAAAGTAATTAAAACCAAATTATTTTTTTAAAAAAATTGCTTTAAAAAAATGTTATTTTCAAAATAATATTTTCAAACCAAGCCCGAAATTTTTTTTCAAAAATCAAAAATGTACTCGTCAAATTATTATTTTTTCACCTGAAATGTTGGGAGTAGACGAGTGATGGTGAAAGTGAGATGATGAGGCGACCGGAGGCGTTTTATGGCAATCATTAGTAGCAATTGAGGTCTCTCGTTGGCGATAAACCCCCTCTCTCTCCCTCTCTTACTTTAACGGGAAAATGATCAATCGATGACACTCCCAATCTCAAAACAATTCCAGTTGGAAATTAGATCAGATAACCGGCCTCTCGTTATCTACTGAATTTCTTTCTAGATTACGCTGTATTTACATATCTTTGTATTTCAAATGCAGCATTTTGCAAACGCTTCAACTCTTTCTCTCTTCAACTGCAGGTTCAGGTCAATCAAGTTCATCTAAGAATTGATCCGCTCAAAATTTACATACAGTGTTATAGGAAAAAGAGTGAGAGAGAGGATGAGAGAAGCCATTACAGCTAATTTATGGTCAGCTGGTGTACATTCTTATTTTTTTCCCCTACACTTAACCTTAAGTTAGCGGTAAAAAAAAAATACATAAAAAAAAATTTGAAAAAGTTTCTCAAACTTTGGCTCGCAAAATTTAAATACAGTACATAAAACATTACGCGGATCCACCGTTTATACCGAGGGATTATCATATTAAATCCAAAATTCTTATTTTAACCAAATAAGCTTTTCTTCTATAATAATTTTGAATTTGATTTTCCTGTATCATCCGTCGTAAAAGTACGTTAAAGCGAGCTCAAAGAAAAACATAATAAATTACTTAGTCAAAGATCACAATTCATGCACTGACCAGTAAGTGCATGAATTTACCACTCCAATTGCTTTTACTAAAGAAAATTCTGCTTCCGGCTGCAACTTGACCCAGCAAGGGGACCACAATTTTCTCTGTTATATCGTTGAAAAAAAAGAGTTAACCGTACTGTAAAATTAATGGTTTCCAACAAAAAATCTAGTTCCATCTAAATGCGCATGCGCACACCTTATTTATTATTTTTTTTTAAATGAGTAGCATAAGTTTGTTCTAAAAAATGGTTTTACCAAATAATGTTTAATAAATTTTAATCTCTTTTAACATAATTATTTCTTTTGTAGTCACCAAACCTTTAAAATTGTAGCAAAAAATAAATAAATAAATAATAAAAAGTGTTCCTAATTTAAAAGTGAAAGTTATTCAGTTGTGTCTCGCCGCTCCAAAAGCTTGCTAATCAGAGTTACATTTTTGCCTGCCATTGCGTTCATAAATTGTCCGGCGTTTCTTCGGAAGAGGGCGTCTGTCACACACTTAAAACGTGAATAACTGTAAGTGGTCAGCAACGTCCGACTGACATTACTTTTCCGCCGACCAAATAAATAATAACGCCAGATAGAAACGACTACTGGTTAAGTCCTTATATCTCCATCACCGGCCGCCATTTAATTTGCATATAATAAAAAAAAAAGAGTCATCTAAATCTCCCGATGACTTAAAATACGAGCAGAACAACGCAACTATTAGATGTGGGCGCATGACGTGTTTGGATGACGTCGGAATGCCAGGTATTCCAAGAGCGCCGTTGATGAGATCAAGTGCAGCTGTTGTAAGCTGCCTCGGGTTTCGGCGATAAACACGTCGCCGGCCTATCAGGAGTTAGCCTTAGTCTCAACCTACCTCGATCCGCTGTTTGGTCAAGAGGTGGTTGACCACTGACCGGGTCACGCCCCCACACACACACCACCGACGAGGAATCGCACCACTCGGTTCCGCGCCACAGCAAAAAGAAGAGAGAGAGAGCGAGGAAAAAAAAACGTATTTCCTAACTCACAATAATTAGATTAATTTGTTTGGATAACTTTTCACTTTTCTTTCCAATTTTATAGAACTCGTTTACAAAATATTTTCTAATTACGTGCCATAAAACAACAACAGGAAATTTACACCTGTTTGCTTATTAGTAAATTGAACATTTGAAAAACTACAACAAGCTTTTTCAGCAGCCAAACACCGTAATTAAAATAATAAATAAAAAAAAAAAAAATACAGTTAATTACTTGATTAAAACGCGCAATTTTTATTTTATAAGTTCGTTCGAGTTTTGATATTATTTGAAACCTCTTTACTTCTATTCACTTAACCTGGATTAAGAAATCCTGGTAAACTCCCAGACCTGAACATGCGCCAAATCTTTTTCTTTTTTTTTTTTTGAAAAAAATAAATAAAAAATAAAACTCGTTTATTTTTGACCTTGTCCTAGAATTGTGTTTTAGTAAATCCTGTTTGACAAAATTCAATCCCGTTTAATAAAACCTCTTCGATTGCTTCTTAAACTTTCAATCCTGATTTTGAAGATTTAAAAAATTCACGTTTTCCACCTATCTCACTTTGTGAATAAATAGAAGTCACCAAATAAACCAATTATTCATGGTTTTGCTTTGTTGATGCTACAAGCTTTACAAGGCACCCAGTTCCACACTGATTTAATTGTATTTTTTTCAAAATTGCAGAGAGTCAAGTTCTAAACTTCACCATTCGCCGCTAGCATTGTATTGAACTGCTCATCATTTTCATCCAATTTGTCTTGGAACATATTTCACTGCCGACGGTGGGTCAAATTCACTGTATTTTTAAAGCAAAATTTTTAATACAGTACACATTTTTTTTTTGTTATTTAAAAATACAGTAAAAACCGGTTATAGTGCGATTCAAGGGACTGAAGAAAATTCGCACTATAAGCGGGATCGCACTATATC
>JAQGAZ010001264.1:0-33102 GCA_034692225.1 Polydesmus complanatus | reverse complement strand
TTTTATTAATCTAGTCGTCATTTCTGATAAAATGTCACCCTTAATCCTTGTTAAATCTCATTTTTTAAAAGATTTGAACAAAATTTAAAAACACTTTTACTCGTTTACAAAACCCAAGATGGATGGCAACTCAAAGGCAAATGTTGAAATCAAAAGAACTTTAGATTTCAAATTTTTCTTCTGATTTTTCAATTTGCCTTGAATATTTGTTTTTGCCTTAACTTTTAATAATTACTGAGCCCAGCTACTAAATGTCAAGAAAAACAGGTTTTAATTAACCTTGCTAAAAATTTTTTGACTAATAAATTTAGGCTACTTTACATTAGTCAAAACAAATAAATTTAAAATGATAAATACGATAAATTTTATCGTTTTAAAATACGAATACAGTAGAATTTCGATTATCCGGACTTCTACTATCCGGATATTCTATTATCCGGCCGTGTTTTATATGGAATTTGTTTTAAAAAAAACGCAAAAAAGTGCGTTAAAATCGCCGCGATTATACTTTTTGTATTGTATTTAACATTGTTTCTGTTTTTATTGTAGGTATGACTGAAAATATTACAGCAGTTTTGTTTTTTTATAAAATTTTAAAAAAATTAATAGAAAAAATTACATGTGCCGTAATGCTTTTTCAGTGCAACTCGAGAAAAGTCCGGAAAATCGAAGTTCTATTGTATTACCAAAGCAAATAAATCCTTAATAACTGCTCATTTTAAAATGATATATTATTAAAAAAGGTTAAAAGACATTTATAATTTCAAATTTTTCTAACACCTGTAAAAGGAACACTTGGGCAATCATACTTGTATTACCTGCCATGTTGCAAGCAATTTAAGCAGCAAACTAATAAAAGCAAATGGTACATTAATTCTTTTTGGTAGCTAATGGGCAGGGAACATACATGTGGCCTACAACATTTTTAAAGAAGAATCCAATTTCAGCTTTTTTTTATTTTCCAATTCTCAATCATTATTAATACGCTAAATAAGCGCTAGACGTAGGCTACATAGCAAAACTTAAAGGCGTTCTTGAACCTTCATAATGAATTAACCCGTTACTGAAACTTAGAAAAAATGAATAAAACTTTCCTCAAAACCGAAAAAAAAACAAATAAAATTTAAATAATACTCTGAGTAGCCTAATTATTATACAAAACCAAATTAATCAAAAATTCACTCCATCTGCTTACTTAACATAAAGAGTTTATCTTTTTTAATCTATTATTTAAAGTATGGTGCGTACGTAACTTCTGTATCTTTATAAAATAAAAAACCTCAAAAAAAAATTACAAGTTAAAGTAGTTACTAACAGCACTTTTTTTTACACAGTATTGTTGTAACTAATCATTACTTTTTAACTAATTAGTGCATCCATTTCTTTTAGATTTGATTTCACTGAATTATGCAGGAAAAAGTTTAAAACATTAATGCAAACAAAAAATAGAATTTTGCCCACCTCGACAACTTTTCTATCAATGCTCAACAATTAAGAGTACCAGTACATGTACTTCAATTTTCCAATTAGAAAAAATCAAATTTTTATTAACATAGTCCTAATGGGGTTTTTTCCCCCTTCATTTTTTCATGTAATAAGCCTAATGTTAATTTATTTTCCCAATACCGTAACATAAATTTCCAAGTTATTGAATAATTATCAAATAAATTTCTGTTGATAACTGCAATTGTATTAATTATTCAAACAATTAAATGATAATTTTAAAGGGATTTTTTTTATTACCTGAACGAACATAATAATATTATTACATGTTAATTTGTACCATTCAAAAAACGGTATCGTTCGACAATTTATCGATAGCCAACAAAAATTAAAATGCAAAATTTACAAAAATGCTTGTTCTTTTCATTTTAAAAATAAATAAAAAAAAATTATCAAAATAAATGAAGTTCAGAAAATAATATTCAGAGATCATAAAGTTTAGACAAACAATAAATTAATCTTGAAAAAAAGAAAAACAAACAGACCTTTTTAGATGGTTGAATGCGAAATGTTTCTTGAAAATAAACTTATACTTTTTATTACAAACGTTTATCTGCAAAATAAAATAAAAAATTAGGGTTAGAAATGAAAAAATGTTTGGAAATCCTTAATACGAAATATTTAATAATAATAATAATAAAAAAACAAATTAGCATTTGAATCAACAACAACAATAACTAAATCCCATCTACTTAATGATTTTCACATTTTCGCTCATGTATACAGTAATTCAAATGTGTACGAGTAATAAAAGCTGCAATAATAATATTAATGAGGAAAATTATTAAATGTCATCGGCAGCGATCAAGAAAATTATCTCAAAAAAAAAAAAGTGACGCTCGAACGAATCTAATAAAAACACGATTTCACTTTTATGTAAAAGAAAAGAAGAAAAAAAAATACTCGGAATGGAAATGACTTGTAACATATTTATTTTTCTCAACTCCCATTTTTTCTCTCTCTCTCTCTACCCACTCACAAACTCCGCCCATCAAACACATTGCTAGCTTCATATGTTTCATAACTACTAAAGCTTCTATTAAAAGTCCCGCCTCCTCACTGACGTCATCTCTCTTCAGATGCTGCGCGGGTTCGTTTTGGGAGAGAGGAGAGGTAAAAGAAGGAGACTAGAGGGAGGAAATAGATCTACCATTAATTTCCGATGCTGTCAGAATCACATGTTCCTCTATTGAGAAGTCGTCAATAATGTTTTCATGCCACAGCTAATGTGAAATTCGAGCAAATAGAAGAAAGCTGGAAGGAGGGTGGAATCTATTAGATCCCTTTCCCACTTTATGAAGAAAAAAGAAACACCCCTCCCCAATTTTTTTCTTGTTCATCCATTTTTTTTTTTTTTTTTTTCAAACTTTTTCTTTTTTTTATGTCTGTTCGTCTGCTGCCCACTTTTTTTTTCTTCTTCTTCTTTTTCTACTTTCGTTCTATCCTAATCTAACGTCGTAAGTGATATGGGATGCGCCGGAGCGTTATAGGTCATAGTTCGACGTGGTTTACTGGATCGATTTTAATACATCAGATCTCTCTCTCTCTCTTTTTCTCTATGTGAAAGAAATCACAACCCAAGCAATAAAAATGGAAGCAGAATTTTTATTCACTTTGAAGGAGACGTACACGTCGCATTTGCCTAGCTCATGAATTTTATGGGCGAGTACCACCCACTCGCCCTACACACAATTTTCTCGATCATGCCGAACATCAATGTCCAAATTCTTCGACAGAGCGTGTACCCGCGTAAACGGTGGACTAGTATATTTAGATGGCGAACTACATTTCACTCGAGAACACTTGTTCCCATCCGAAAATTTTGAATAAATTTTTGTCGATGGTCATGCCGAGAACGCACGTTCATTTCTATTCAAAGATGACACACTAAAGTATAAATATTAATGTGACGTCAGAACACGCACTCGGACGATTGTGGAATTAAATCGGCAAATGTTTTGAAACGAAGAAGAAAACGGAAAACATTTTATTGCGTTGGATGTAATAATAAAAAATACAAAAAAAAAAAAAAACATTGATGCATTTTATGTAAATATATTATTGCAAACGACAAACGCAGAGTATTGAATATTTAATTGGAGGAGGTTGGAATCAAATCTCAACATCGCAAAATTCTAGATAAGACGAAGTTACGAAAATTGAAGATTTAAAAAATGTTGATAAGTTAAATAAAGAAAATTCAAAACTGTACAGGATAAACCAGAATTACTAGATATTTAAATTCCGGAAAATTAATTCTAAAAATAATAATAATAATCAAAATTTCACAAAAATCTTTAAAACATTTCTAACAAGCCAAAAACATCTAAATCTAACTACGATTGCATTACTGTAATAATGGTTTGCTGAAATTTTAGATTGTTGAAGTTTAAGATTGATTGACAATTGGAATTTCTGAGATTCCAGTTGTTCGAAATTGCGATCAACATCAACTTAATTGATAAATTTATATTAAAAAAGTAAACTAACAAAATTATTTATCAATTTACTTATTTATTATAAATGTGCATAAGAAAATAAATAGAAAAGTAAATATTTTTTTCGTGCATGCCGCCCCTACACATCGGCAATCACCGCTAGCGTTTTCGTAGCTTGATTAAAAAGTTATTTTCAACGCAATGTTAAATGCATAAAAAATGAAGATTGAAATCGAAATAAGTTTGGATAAACAATGAAAAAGCATACTGTTAATGCTTATCGGGCGAAAGAAAAAGTTTTCTGCGTGAAATATTATGCAAAAAAAAAAAGGCGAAATATGAGATTGTGACGCAATGAATCGTGAAAACAAGCTCCAATTAAATCACGATTGCCAGCTGATATTTTAATAAAAACCTTGTCATCGATCATTTTTCTTTCATCAAAAAAACTTTCAATGTGTTAACTCATTTTTTCTCTCGCTCTCTATCCCCCCTCGGGTCTCTCCCTCGTTTTTTCACCTCCAAATTGAAAGAGGGTGGGCGTTAGGGATCGAAAGATGAAACGAAGCCTAAAATTAACTTTCACCCACTTTCTCTTTTGATTTTATTCTTTTTTCTCTCGCACTCTTTCCGCGCCTGCGTGTTTGCTGCTGCGGCTGCAATACATTTCTTTTTGCGCTTTCATCATCAAAACAACTAACGCCTTCGTGGCAAATATAGATATTTCACGCGTTCGGCCAACTGAGAAAAGCTAACAAACAAAAACAACGACTAGAGTTTTTTTTTTTTTCTTCTTTTTCTTCCTCCCTCTCATCTCCCCTCACACCCTTCTAAGACTATGGCAGGGTTAAAAGAAGTGAAAGGGGTTGAGGTCATAATAAAGGTTTTGAAGGGAGTTTGGGGAGGGCGAGTGTATATGCCTCATCGCCTCCACTCGCTTCACTCTTCAACGCTTATTAATCGTCTGTTACGAACCAAATATCTCTAATAACATTTTCGGCTTCCACTTAATCTTACGGAATTAATTCTCCAACCATATGTTACCCCCCCTCCCCTCTCTACCTCTTTCAACAATTCACCCCTCGTGTGATTATAACTACAAGACTAATAACTCCGGCAAAAATTAATCACACTCAACAAGGTGCATCTTTCACTTCTCCTCTTATTAAAAAGAATAAAATTTTAAATTATGCAAATAAATTTAGATTATATTACGGTTGTAATAGGATTAGCATTTTGCAATAAAGCCCTGTGTGTGTGCTAACATCTCGTATTAAATAGGTCAATATACTATCTCGATTAAAGCAATTGGCTATGATATAACATACTCTTTTGTATCGTAAAACAGCTTTGAGAGGCGTTGTTTTCCTTTCTTTTTCAAATGGAAATGTGCAAAATGTGGAAGTGTGAAATAAAAGTACATGTAGCTTTAAAACAATGTATAAAGTGTGTTGATCATGGTAGATACTATCGACATAATAATTACGCAACTGGACAGATTTTAGCATAGGCCAACTTTCAGTAAGCGGAACAACATTGACGCTTCACATTCGAGCTCGGTTATAACGGCATCAATAAACCCAATTATTTTATAACGTTATATACGAGTACCCCCGTATTCCCCGCTGTCCCAATACACATGAGTTAGGTCGGTAAGGATAGGACAGCCAAACTTAAAAAAAAATCCCTACAACATTTATGAGCGTTTATTCACAAAATAAATTATTAATGATTAAAACAACTATCCCTCATCATTGAATATTTCAAAGCATTATTTAAACAAAATTACTCAAGTCATTCTAAAGATGTCTTGCATTCATTTATCTAATCCATTTTTAAAGCAAATTTCATAAATGTTTTCCTGCACTTTATTAATTACCTGTTAATAATTAAAAATAAGTTTCATTTGCTTACTGCCAGAACTAATTTCTCACTAATTTTATTTCTAATAAAAAATAATATAATATAAAATAGCACAAAGGAAGAGATAAAAAAGCTTAAAATTAATGCGATCAACAAAGTGTGGGTGGAGCTATCGATTCCTCGTCATCACAGATTTAAATAAAAATAGAGTTTGATGTGGTGAATTATGCGTATTGAAAAAATGACAGCCATTTTTTGTCAATAAAATGTGTTCAGCTTATTTTCTCTACGCATAGGCCCTATATGCGACGAAAAAACTTGAAGAAAAATGAATTTGCATATCAATCAGTTAAAATGCTATCGAACTATCATCGATTGGGAGTTTGTTATGTCTGCTAGGTGGCTTTTCTTCGTACAAAACTCAATGTTTAATATCATTTTCCTTTCTTTTGTAGTTGAAGCGTAACTTGCAATCGTTGTGTGTGCGTGGATATGATATGTGAGTAAGGGAAAGAGAGAAGGATGGAGAGAAAACACTTCAATTACTTTCCCAATTACCCAACTGCAATGGATTGAAGAAGAGTGATCAAAAACTCCCATTCAGACAGACGTACAGCAGCTTGTGGTGACAGCTAAAAGCTCCCCTCCCACCACCTCCTCCTGGTTCACCCACCTTCCTATTTTAGCAAACATATTGATACGCTTCGACATATACAATGATCTTCTCTCTTCGCTTTCAATTTTTCTGTACAAAGCCGAATTTGCGATTGATATGAGAAGCTGATATGGTAAGCACCGAATTGCACTCTTGAATTCAATGTGCCAGCCGTTTCATGCTCACGTGCAGGCTAATCATTTCTTTTTTTTCTTATCACCACTTTATTATATCATGCGAGAGAATTATTACTTTACATTATTTTACAGTTTTATATCGCAGTTAATATATTTGGCAGCTTCCGGTTCATATTAACAATCGTATTTAAGAGATACTAAGTAATCTAGCTAAGTTGATAATAATAATTACCTTATTTTAAAAGATTTAATAATCTATCAAAAGTTGATAGCTTGGTGCAGTATCACGTCCAATTGAGTCATTTTTTGAAAATTTCTTACATACAGTAATTATAGTTTCGATTTTTGAAATTTGAACTACCCGAGTTTTCTACTTAAAAATATTACTATGGGGAGACTAAATTCTTAATTATCCGCTTTAGCTTCTCGAAATCCTTAAAAAGAATACCAAAAAGTCAATACTATTTTAAATCTTGCTAATCTTAAATAAATTACTGGATTAAATAAATATTTTGGAAGATCTTTGGAATAGACAATAACGTTGCATATTCCTAATTCGATTACTGTGCATGCACAATTATTTCTACCTTTAGACCGTTGTTGTTGTATTCAAAAACCAACTGAACAATATAATAAATTCAAGAGTAACTCTCACCTACAGTACTTTAATTTCCTCCTCTTCTTCCTCTTCCTCTCCATCCATTTCATATTCGTCATCGACGTCATCTTGAATGTCACTTCCGGCGTCACTAGTTCGCTCTCTCTGTCTTGTCTGTGGTTGAGGAGAGGCTCCACCACGTCCGTTGTTAGCCCCTTCATCATCTTCTTCGCCCACATCAACATCATCAGTGCTGGTCTCGTCACCAGATCTCTGAATAGCGGAAGATAACATCAAAGGCTTGGAGGAAAAAGGCCCAGGATAACCCGGCGGATCATTGGAGCCAAATATCCGTCCTATAACAACATCCGGTGGGGATGAATGCAAAAGAGGTGCCGAGGAGCCTTTTTGCGGCTGTTGCGAATGATGATGATGGTGGTGGTGGTTATGATGATGCCGTAAGGTAGTGATTGCACGGTTGGCGGAAGATGGCGACTGGTTGGCCGAGGAAGCCGCTGTGGAAGTCCGGTGTAAAACGATGGGATCGACGTCACTCAAGTCAGGATTTGGGTTGTGTTTAGTGGGCAAAGTCTGATCACGAGAACCACCCGACGCCAACAGTTCCCGTTCTTTCGAGTTCCGCCATTTCATGCGTCGGTTTTGGAACCATATTTTCACCTAAGAAGGAAAAAAGCAGTCATGAATTCAACCTCTTTTCATATACTTCTCTATATATTAGCCATAGCAAACAATAGAAAAAGCTGTGATATTATTTTATTAACGTCATTAATGCAATGTGTTACCCCTTTAAACATTAACCCCATACACTTTCTATCACCCTCACTTTTTTTTTTTTTTTTGGCTTGCTTTCGCTCCTCTAACTTAATTATCGCCATTTTGCATTGAGCACTTATAGAACAACAACATTTCCAGAACATAAAACAATTAAGAAACGCATTAAATTAGCAATCAAAATGAATAGAAAAATTGAAGTAGCGAAAAATAAAAATCAAGTATTCGGAGAATCAATAAATTAAAATAAAATTGCGCACTAGTTTTATATGATAGGCTACAGAATAGTAATAATTAAAATAAGAAATTTTTTCTAACGGATGCGTGTAAGAAATAATTTAGATTTAACATTAAAAAGATAATTAACAAAGTTAAATTCCAAAATGTAAAAGAAAAAAATAACCTAATAATTCGTAATTAATGAATTACCGGAATATAAAAAAAAAATACCAGAAGATAAACCATTTCAATTTACGTAATTTTTAATGTTAATTTCAATTTTGAATAATTATTGATCTCAAAATTTAGGTAATTTTTATGTGAATGTAGTCTTCTATTTTATCTCAACTTTAATCTAAAGTGTTTAAATAAATAATTATTTTATTCACAAACTAAATTATTTTAATTTCATTAAACAAACACTCAGATTTAATTCCTGCTTTTGCTCATATTTTGTGCTCAAAATTGGCAAATAATTTTCATTTTATTTTCAAATAAAGTATTAGGCGAATATCTTTTTTTATTGTTATTATTGTAATTCAGTTATTAATTTCAGAGCTTCAATAGTTTTTTTATACAGTATTATTATTTTCTAATGTATGTTTTTCAGGAATTAATTTGTATCGGTGGAAATCGAAGTGCTTTGGCGTTTTCAATTACCATTCGCGCTGCATAATATGTTTAAAGAAAAGTCTTTGTGTGGTTATCCGATCCTACACATGACTTCAACCTAAGTGGAGGAGCGCGTTTAAATGCATTTAGTGAGTAAAAGACGTCACTTAATGTAATGTTAGTTTAAGGTAATCTGACACCGCCGGAGAAAATGAATTGTAAATGTACTCGGGGCGTTTAACGGAGTTGAACACAATCACTTTTTAAATGGCGCGTAAAAAAAGGACTCTTTCGCCATTTTTCGGCTAAAAATATATAAGCTCGAATTGTTTACGCTGCGCAAATCAATTTACAAAGCAATTTGTTTCCTTATTATTGACAGTAAAAGGAAACCGGAAACGAGCTCCGAAATTGATTGTTGACCACACAAACTCCCCTAACGTTACATTCACTACTTATCGTCCAGAATGACTACCGTAAAGCAAATAACACAATTTTTTTCCCCTAGTAAAAACACAACATTCACTAAGAATGACGTACAATATTCTTAACTATGAAGTATGAGTGTTTGTAAAACCTCCGAATATCGAACTTCAAAAGTATGGTCAATTAGGTTCATGCGCTGAACCTCGTTACGTGTTACCTTGAACGTTTTAATAATTATTTTTCTTACCATAACCATATACATGTACAGTAATTTTTTAATAAAAAAAATACTGTAGGCCTACTTACAAAAGTTATAAAAAAAAAATTGTTCAATGCATTCTGCATCAATTACAACCAATATTAGTTAATAATAACCACTAGCATTATTTAATTTCTACAAACGGAGAAAGCGATCGTTTACGCATTGTTTAATATTGTTAAAATATGACGGTTCGGAAAAAGTGAATGAGCGCGGACCTTTGTAAAGTGGATGTGAGTTTGCGTTGTAAAAATGTAAATGACGTCACAGCTGGCGACAATAGCGGGCTGCGCACAGCGTACGACAGTGCACATAAAGCGTAATAACTGTTCCTCCGCATATCTGGATTCAATAGTCCGTGCAAAAAGATATTTGAGGTGGTTTGCAGCCTGCGTGAAGGGTGCCTTGCCTTGTCGGCTGAGGCGTATTAATGGCGGTTAGCAAGATGGAGCTCGACCAGAGCTCGATCACAAAATAAAAAAAGAGGGGAAATAACCCGGAGTTTTTCAACTCTATTTACATGTATATTAACCTGTATTGATGTTAAGAGGGATAGTTGCGACTTTTTTTTTTTTCCTAAATCATATATATTTTTTTTTAGAATACAAAGAGGGCGTGGTAGTCGCCTTCTCTTCTATTTTCATTTTAAAGATTGATTAATCTTTCTCCATTCACTACTTGTAACTTATTTTCCTTTTCCTCATCCATATTTAACGACTCTTTTAATTTTACATTAGACTTGCGGACTTTAAACTCTGTGGCACTTTTTTTTTTCTCCCTCGATTTGAGGGATTCAAAAGAGGTGTTTTTGAGTCCTGACTCAAATACTGAACATAAGATATGGGTAGTTACAAGCAGAAGGCATTATGCTCATGTTATCACGTATTGTACGAAAATCTAGGGCCTTTCATATCCCATTCAATGCAATACATTTTGTAAGGGTAGAAAAATATGTTTTCAATTATAACAAAAGCAGTTTATGTAAAGAACGTTCATAAAATGAAGGAAAAAATATTGTCCAGCCAAAACATTTAAAATCTACTAAATAAATATGTGATTTCAAATTATATTTATGTAGCCGCAAATTTTAATTTTGCTATTGTTTACGCAAAAATAAGATCGCTTAAACGATATGACAATTTATAAACTAATTACAGTATATGTACTGTAGGGAGAAATACGATTTTTCAGAGATTAAAATACAAATACTGTACTAGTAAAAATAATTGCACGACAGCTTTAAAATTTTGACTTGGGTCATAATAATTGCCTACTTTTAGGTAATATTTTGATGCAATACTTATTATAAATTTTGAGGTAAATAAAGCTAGTTTTTGATACTGGTATTTAAAAGCTTAATAAACATTTAAATAACAACTACATTAGTCTCAAAAATTAAATACGGTATCAATTCCTTTCTATTCTTTCAAACTTGTTAAAAATTGAGTTCTAACCCTAAACCAAGCTGGTGTGATAACTACGTGTAAAAAGAATAGGTAAAACGCATTTAAAGCCTAATTTGTGATTAATGATTTATAATAAAATCGCTGAACTAAAGATAAGTTCCCCGACATAACAAAACATTTTACTGCAATTAAATTGCAATGCCGTGTTTCAAAATTTTTAGCTTCAATAACTTAAACCAGCTATTCTTGAGATACCGCGGTATTGCATTATTATTTGATGAACCGTTGTGCTTTCCCTAATCATTTTTACTTGTACATCGAATAAGTGTGTTGCGACCTTCTCATCGCAAATTACGAGTAAAATAAAAAAATATATCATTTTAGTTACCGGTAGGTTGTTTAAGAATACAAAAATTATAATGTTAAGCTTTAAGTAAATTTAATTTTTAAAATTACATTATTTAAATAAAATAAAATTTCTTTTTTAAATTTAAAAAAAAGTTCGGTAATAGAGCTCAAAAGCAAACGTTAAAAATTAACCATTGCAAAAAATTCCATTATAATGTTTTGTTAGGAATTAAATTTATCAAGACAAAAAAAAAATAAAAATAAAAAGTTAACGATTAAAAAGTAATAACGTGAAAAGGAGCTTAAAAAAAAGTAGACAAGCGAAGAAAAAAAAAAGAAAACTCATAATCGATAGTTGTAAAAATATGGTAGTAAAGATGAAAGTCGGCGGGTGACAGCTTTGACTGTGTAATTAACGACTAATTAAGTCGTTGTAAAGCTGCTTTTAATAGCTATTGATCGTTCGCAGCGCCCCTGCGCCTCGTGAGCTTTAATATCCATACAGGCAAATTTTTCTAGCACTGTGTATGTTTTATCTGAAGATGATGAACGATGGAGTTTAAATTGATGTTGACAATATTGTCGAATGACAGACATGTTTGTAAAACACAACCGCTCATTAAATCTTTCACTTGATATGCGGAGTTTGCGCCCCCCACCAAAAACCACACCGTTTCTCACAATTAATCAACGTAATAATTAATATAAGATTTCTTGTTTTGTTTTGTTTTTTTACCTGCGAATCTTTCAGTCCTAATTTCTCCGCCAGTTTCTTTCGATCGGGTTTGCTTATGTATTTTTGGATTTGAAATCGTTTCTCCAATTCCTTCCTCTGAGCGTCACTAAACACGGCACGGCGTAACATGACCCTGCGAGGCTTACCTCGGACACTGGCTGCCCAAGGTAGTAACAAAACTCGCCCATCACCTATTCAAATCAAATTAATTAATTCAAATAAACTACTCATCGTGACTTTAGTTAACCAAAAAGGTCTTACCGTTTAAACCGGATACTCCGTGGACAGCTGATAAATTGGAAACAGCTGCTCCATTTAATGATGACGCGCTCATCCCATTGTAATTACTCATCGGTCCTAAGGGCACAAAATTAAATAAATAAAAAAAAAAAATCTATTACTCTCATTTGAATATGTGAATTTGCAGATTGGATGAAATCCCCGTTTAAAATAATAATTTTTGCGGGGCGAGACGTTTAAGCCTTATCAACGAGAGAGTTGATAAAGGACTAATAAATTGTTGACATAAGGGCTTTACGTCACTAATCCCGCTATTGAACGCGAAATGAGGATTAAATAGTGAATAGAGCCAGTATTTAAGGTCGTTTTTATTTATGAACTCAACTTTACGCCTAACCTAAAGACCTTTTGATGAACAGGCCCTACCTCACGCAACGCAAATATCTCAGCTATTCAAATTTTCGGCAGGAAAAAAAAAAATTCAAATTTAAACAGGAATAAAACCCGGGTTTGATCAATTTGGGGGTTTTCGAACACGGTAAACCACACATTTTTGGATCTTCATCTATTATTATAGTAGGCCTATGGCTTTCGTTAAATCCCCTAAGGACTTTTTTTTTCTCCTCTAACTCTCTCTCTCTTGTGTTTTGATTGTGTTTTAGTTGGTGGTGAAGTGAGCACCGTTTTTCTCCCTAAACTCGCACTCTTTGAGCGGAAAACGGAAATAGAGACTCGGCTATTGTAATGGTTAAAAAAATAACATCGTTTTACAAGGATAGATAAATATTGGCTGAGGGAAAAAAAAGCCTTTAAGAAAAGGTCTCTTTTCTCTTCTCCTCTCACACTCTTCTACAGCTGATGAAAGTGACCTTTGATTGGGACCAAATAAGAGAAGAGAAAAATACAAACTGCCACAGGCTATGAAATATTAAATCAAAGCTTTGCGAAGTTATACGTTTAAAAATAGGGAGGAAACAAATGACATGCGGAACATAGCATTAATTTGATAATGGCAATTTGTAACGAATAAGTGACAAACGATGGGAAACGTGGGAAACTTACTATAAACGCGTGCCGACATGCAAACCCTGGTATAAGAGGGGGGGAGGGGGGGGGGGAGGCACCAGGCCTTTAAATCCGGAGTTTGGCTATAAAAGGATCATCAAAAATTCACAAATAAAATTTTTTTTATTTTATTCATGTTATTATTTAAATTTAAAACCTGTCCCAATAGCAAAAATAAAGTCCTTTTAGGAATACCTTACATGGAGTTTAAATAAAAATGATCGAATGTTTAAAATATTCTCTAAATTTTTTATATGTTTCAGATAAAATGGCCAAAAATTACTTTTCACTAAAATTTACAATCGAACAATTCAAGAGATTGGTCGGTTTCTCAAAGTCGACTCTCTCAGGGTCAGCCCAAATGTTAACAATGAAACATTGTAATGCATGGAGAATTTGGCGTTATCACTTCTACAAAATGTCATTCTAAACAACAATAATTATTAATGGTGTTTTTATTTATGCAAATTTGTAGAAAATTTGCAATCTTTGAAAATTACTTTATGTTTATATAGCTTAGAATTGACAGAAAAATTGATTTCCAACTATTTTTTAATACCGTAGTTAATTCAATAGAATGCTTTCAGTTAGCAAAATAAGCAACGATTAAAATAAAAATTGCATTTTATTTTGCTAAATTTGGTAATCTTTTTTTTTTTTTTATCTTTTGCGCTATTTTTTATTAAATAACCCGTAGTTACTCTATTTATGTCTAAAATAATGATTATTATTATGTTAACAAATTCTGAAAAAGTTAAAATTAAACCGTGCAATTTTGTATTCAATGAAATATTTAACAATAATAATTTGTATTTAGTAAATTTGTGATTAATCGTCTTTGAACATGCTAATAATTATTTTAAGATCTGAAAGCAGTGTATTTGATATTGCGTTAATTTCATAACAATTACCGGTACCTTAATATTATTGCTTTTTTATAGCCTACTATAAATGGTTTAAATTTACCAATAATTAACTTGTATCTGCAATTAACATTTTAAATAAAATTAAATAAAAAAAAAAAAAAAATTTATCGTAATATTTATAGTTTATATTCAGCAACAGCCATACAACACAGAGGAAAATCTATTCCAATTTTATTTTTAAAAAAACATTATTTTCATCTTAAATTTGCTAAAGTCGTTTAAAACACTACTACATTACTTTGTTGCTGACAAATAATTATTGTTTTTAATAAAAAGGTAACCAAACTTTATGAGGCAAAATAAAAACAATAAACAAAAAATAAAAAATGAAAATTATAAACTATAGACGTTATGGCGTCAATAAAATATCATTTTTTTAACATTAACACGGTGAAATAATAATATTTTTAATCATAACGTGAAAAACTAAAACTTTAAATACCTGTATAGAACGGATTTCTGCACATGACTAAAGACTGCAATGGAAGTGAATTGTCCAGATAAGCTCTTGGGACCGATTTTGGTACAACCGAAAACGAATTGCTCATGGTTAAATAGGACGGAGCTGAAAAGAAATCCAACACACCTTTTACCTCAAGATTAACATACAAATGTTGGAAGACAGATGGACTCACAAGGACTAGATACGCTGAGAGGACTATGGGATCTTTTACTCTCCTGCGATAAAATAGCGTGGACCCCGAATTTCAAGTACGGTTTGTGATGAAAATTGTCCGAGTTTGTGACATTGTGTGCGTGAGATAAATCGTTGGGACTATCCGAGGGGCACATAGTGCACTGTTGCTGATGATGAACGGAAGCCTGCATCCGACTGAGAACCGGAACTACCGAGGAAGTTGTACACGAATTCAGACGTAAATCGTGATGCAACGCGCCTAAATTTGCGTTGCTCATCGCCGGTAAACTGACCACGGCACACGGAACCGGACGGGCAATTTGTCCCGCACTGCTCACCATCGTGTCCCGACATCCGGCGTTGCCGTTCGTAAAAGCGTTCGCGCTGACCCCTCGATCACGTAAAATATTTTCGACGTAGAACGACGTATTATTACTATGGCTAACATTGGATGTGACGTTCGAAGAAGCCTTTAACGCCGTTTCGACCACGTGAGGGCCGCGGAAAAGTCCTTGGTATACCGGGGAAGGGGAGATAACGTTGGAGAACATTGTTAAGTGATTCCAATTTTTGGAATATCACATGAAATTGGGTTTGCGTTTTGAAATAGTAGCCAAATATTTCACCTTTGCATGCCGAGTTGAAATGCGTGGCATAGATTCGTGGCCAAAAAATGCCAAATACTTCCTGCAGGAGCCCGTGACTCCATTCAAGAGGGCGCCATGAATTAAACAAAGTGTTTTTTCACGTTTTTTTCCCCTCCCTCATCTTTCATCTGCTTCACGGATTTCCCGCCTTTTTTTTTTTTTTTTCAACTCGCCCGGATTCCACCTTCAACCACCCACACTCAAACCACCCCTACATTTCAAATGATTTCCTAATGGCAAACAATCATGCATGCCGGCACTTCATCGAGGCCAGTTGGCACCACCTATTAGCCACGCCAATCAATTCATCGATCCTCAAAACCAAGCGTTCTCATTGGACGACTCTTTACTTACGCGCGCATCTCTATCTAGCGCCAATAATACTACAACATCCACATCTTTAAACCACGCCTACCAATCTCTCTCTCTCTCTTTCAACCTAGCTCTCTCCGCTCTGTACAAACATTACACCAGACAAATAACACTTGGCAATCGTTGTCAAACAAGATTTGACGTCACTACCAAACGCCATATTTCAAGCAGGCGGACTAGAAAAATGGCGTTTTTTAATAAGATTTTGGAAAAGGTTACAAAAAAAAAAAGCAAAAAAAAAAAAAAAATTGAAAAGAACTGCATAACGGGTTTTAAATAAAATCAAAAACTGTTTGTAAACATTCGAAAAAAATATACGAGTACAGTATATAATAAAAAATAAATCAAATAAATAAATAAGAAAATAGCTTAGAAACATTATAGCAATTAAAATTGTTTAAAATCTGGAAGAGTAAATAATTATTATGTGCAATTTTTCTCAATGCATGTACTTGTACTATAATTTCTTATAGTGACTGTTATGCAGGTTATTGTCACGGTGAACCCGTACTTTGAGCTTTCTTATATACTGTACTGCATATTTCAAATTTATTTATTTATTTCTATTTTATCGCGTCATATTGGGATAAGTTGGAATTAGTAACAAATCACAAGAATAACAGTATTTCATTTTTAATATTTTTAGGTGCATTAAATACATTTTTAGCAATTATTTTGTTTATTTATTTTTAAAAAAAAAAAAAAAAAAAAACATCATACCCTAGTTAGTAAATTTTACTTTTAATTTATGCATGTTAAAAGTGTGGGAAAACGAGGTGATATTTGTTACGCTTAAGTCGAATTGAACGTGCGCTCGTGCGACATTATGTGCGTTTATTAAAATGAGTTAATTTTTTGACAAGCATTAAAATGAATTTTAGTATGTGTGTCATGTCCATTTGCACCCTCATCACCAATTTGGCTAAATGACGCGCCATTTACATCGTATTAAGACCTTCTTATGAATTATATTTACGGAATGCGTGTCATTTTCTCTTAACTCACGGAACCGCACTTTAATGAAAGGGCTTTTCTTTTCAAACGCCACTTCCCTTTCCTCCCCATTCCCCTTGCCTCCCCACCCTTTTCACTCCCTCCCCCCATCCCTTTCCACCACCACCACTGGCACGGCTTCTATTACCACGCATGCCATTTAGGGCAACGGCGGTTACAGTCAAATGGACTGGAAAATAACGTCTACATTTCTCTAACGATCTCGTTCCCACAAAATTATAGCAACTCACTTTTTCACAAATAAATTGAATTAATTACGATTAGTAATCGAGCGTATAAACAATATCGAAAGCAACAAAAAATAAAAATAAATATTCTTATTAAATTACTCCGTATTATTTTCAGGAATGTACCAGATCTTTTAAATGAAAGTTAATTAAAATTAATCAATTTATTAATGAATGCATTATTATTTTTTTTTTTAAAAAAACTGAGATAATTTTTTTGTTGGGAAATTTTTATTTTAATTCAGCTGTTTTCTTTTTTAAAAAATGCGTAACATTTCAACATTTAAAATGAGGTTTATTAATGAATGCATATTGTTTCTAAATGAATTTTAATCCGAATTTCGCTTTACTTTCAAATGCATTTTCTTTTTCATCGTTATACAAATTAAGCTTTAATTATTTTAATTAAAATGCGTTTAAAAATTAAAAATTGTATCAAAAAAAAAAAAAAAAATCTTTTACAATTTCTTAAATTTTTGCATCTACTAATAATATTGGTACCGGTCATCTTTTGGCACTAAAATGAAATATTAATATCATTCATAACGTTTATGGTAACCAGAACGTTTTATAGAATTTAATCTCCAAGTTAAAAAAAAAAAATGTAGTGTTCATCTTCAGCGCAGATTGTAATCGAAAAATTATTATTGGCGACGGAAGTGGTTAATTTAATTCAATGTTGAGCAAAGAGCGATAAAAAGCGATCGATAAAGTACAGAGGTTTTCAACAATGTCGCATCATCAGCCCATTCGCATCTGGCAATTTCCGGTCACGAGTTCCGGCTCAAAAAACGAACGCAATAAATGTATTATTGTTGCAATTGAAGTTTGGATAATGAATGACTGTAAGGGAAGCATCAGTAGCAGACTCATAAAAATATAAGATGCATCGGGAGAGGCACGCGTAAATTATATCTGAGACTGAGGCGCACACGTCATCACCAGACCCATCCCCCTTCAACCCACTCATCCCCCTCCCCTCCCTTCCCATCTTACAAAAGGCAGCTGTCAACCGCACTTCTGCGCTATTTGCCTATGTATCAGGATGATATTTGCATTTGATGCAACGTTTAAGTATTTGCGGTTTTGATTTTCATAATATCGAACGATTTTTATTAGTAGAAAATGTGAATTTAATCAAAAATTTAATTTATAAAAAGCAACAGCAACGAAAGATAAAATTTCTAATAAAAAGTATTGATAATTCGACGAAGTTTGAAACAATATGATAATCTACTGAGCTATTTCTGATTTCAAAAAAAAAGCTTGATTGAACACTGTATAGAAAAAAATATATGTGTCTCGAGATTTATGAGAAAAATAGCGTATAAAAAATGGAAATTAATTCCTCGGCAAAAATAAAGTATTTGCTTCCAAAAAATAATAATAAAAAAAAGGGGGGAAAAAAAAGAAAAGAGCGAG
The DNA here is from genome assembly GCA_034692225.1 of Polydesmus complanatus. NCBI lineage: Eukaryota > Metazoa > Arthropoda > Diplopoda > Polydesmida > Polydesmidae > Polydesmus > Polydesmus complanatus. The sequence goes on along the minus strand of JAQGAZ010001264.1, from coordinate 14,560 downwards.
AAAAATATTAGTCGAGAAATGTGTTTCTATTCAACATTTTGATTTTGTTACATTGAAAATAAGAGAGAGTAGGAGGGCGGAGTTAAATATGCAAATACCGAGTGAAAGAGTGTTTTATAAGAGAGAGAGAACATTTTTGCTCATAAAATGTGAAATAAAGAAAAATATGTACCGTCCCCGCTACGTGTTCAGATGCGGAAGTGCATAAAATCTCCATTTGCGCAGCTCACACGACTAATAATTCCACTAAATTTCCCTCCCGCACTCTATTTCACATATTTCTTTCCGTTTTTATTTCGACTTTCTGAGATTTTAAATTAAAATTTCTGTCAAGCGGAAAAAATAAAATCACAAATAAAATACACTCTAGCGACGAAAAACACTTCAACACCTTTCGTCGTCAACCGAAAAGGAAAATGCGCTTTTGCATACAAAATGCTTTCATAAACTCCAACAATTTATCAATTTTATAAAAAATAAAGCACGGAAAAACATTTAGGTAAAGAAAAAAATTAGCTCATAAAAACAAAAAAATGTTGTAAGTGCAGTTAGAAAATATTTTAATAATGAATTATTAAAAAGAATTGGCTTACCTTTTATGTTAAAGTTAGTTGTTTCTTAGTGTGTAAAAAAACTCCAAGCGTTTAAAGTGAGCAATTAAAATAGTTTCTACAAACATCCGTGAAGCGAACGTAAAATTTAGATGTTCAATGCAGATTTAAAAAAAAAACATAATTATTATTGTACTCGGATAAGTTGCATGAATATACTCGTAGCCTACATTAGATCCACAAAAAAAAAACAACGTGCCCAACTAAATTAGTACAGTATTAAATAATTTTAATAATGTAAATATTTCAATGCCATGTGGGAAAACTTTACTTTAATGGTTTTTTAACATTTAATAATAATGTTTTATTCTGTGTATGAAATAACTTCCTTCGGCTTTAACACACGCAGTAAAACGAGCTCGCCTCCTGCATACATTGACTTCCATGTCGCGTGTCCGTAAATTCAGATTTTAACATTTATTATTAATTTATTAAATTTGTAAATTATGCTAAAAAGAAAATAGTGATACATAATCCAATCACAATCAATAACCTCATAAATGAAACGAAAATGATTATCATTTTGTAATAAAAGAAAAATATTGATTGCACTTGGTGTGTGCCATTCTTTTAGTAATTTAATGACATACTCTACATACTGTCAAAAATAATAATAAAAACATTTTAATTACCCTATATTCAAATACTGTACTCAGCAAGTGAATTCATAGTGCGTTTAGATAATAATAAAAAGTCCCAGAAAATTCTAAGCGTACGCAGTTGAATAGAATAACGACAAAAAAAAAAGTAAAACTGTCAATGTAAAGAAAATAAAACTAATGGCTTTTTTACGCGTTACACGTGTATTATCTAAAATGAAAAGGCAAATGTAGTTGGATTCGAAATGAAAATCAACTTTGGCTTTTCGTATTTTTATTGACCTGCTCTGACAGTGCACAAAGAATTTCGGTGCTGTCCCAACTCCTTTTTTTTTTGCAAGGCCCTTTTCAGCTGCTACTGGGTTCGGGTAGTGGATTTTTATTCATAAGAACAAGCAAACACAAAACTCAGTCTCTAACCGCACGCGACCTCTGACTCTCCTAAATCTCAAATATTAAAATAAGCATTTGATCGTTTTACACGCCCTTACAAAAAGCCAAATCCTAGTCTAGCACTTACGTCATCAGCGTGACGTCTATTATAAATCAAGGTGGAAATTAAATCCACCTCTCAGTTGTCATCGCTTAAACAACGTGAAATTCGTGGGCTACGTAATCCAAAGGGCAGAGTGATAGCGTGACTAATGACGTGCATAGAAGGAAGCTCCCTCTGTTGGAGACTATTTATGAGGTCCTAAGATACGAATAATAGGCATTTAAATGAATATGGGCGTGTGCACGTGTATACCGATACAAATTAGCATCAGCCTGGCTGTTACATATGCGTGCACAATTTCTCGCTCATCTTCCTTCGCGCATCCCCACACACACACACATACATATGATAATAATTTCCATAGACAAAATGTGACGCCAGCTGCGACATATTCTATTGTCGCCCCATTTGTTACTCTACATTTCGTTTTACTCCCTGCGCATCACAAATTTCCAGCCAAATCATTTTATCAATTTAATCCTATCAACATTTTTTTTTTCTCCTTTCCCATTTTCTATTTTACGGAAGCTTTATATTCGGACATCATTTTTGCGCAACCGGAACGGCAGTTTATAGAAAAGATGGAATTTATTTTTGGTAATAATTTATGGTACTGTATTTATAATACAAGTTTCTAAGTTTAAAATGAACAACATTTATTTTTTAAAAGTTTTATACTGTAGTATTTTAAGCCTGTAGTTTAGATTGCTCATTAATTTTGGTAGGCCTACCTATTTTAAAGAAATTTCAAAAGTTTAAACAATTATACCGGTATTAGAAATACTGTTTGTTTTTAAACAATGATAATAAGAAATTTTCTATTTTAAATTATTAATCACTTAATTTTATAAAAACATAAAACAATACAGATGCAAGAAAATATTTTACTAAAGTTTTAAATAATAAATACCTTTTGAAATTTTAAAAATAATAATAAAAAAAAACCTTGTTTAAAAAAATTAATCTAAGTTTAAAAAAAAAATTCTTATTTGGTTTACATTTAAATCACTATATGAACCGCAGATGTGTATGTGTGGTTGCTATATTATGCATGCAATAATTACAAGTAAAAAAGAAATATTAAAGTAAACAAAACCTGTTCTCAAATTTGAATTTTTTAAAAATATATATATTACAAAGAAATTGGCTCAAGTTTTAAAATATGTGAGTGACGTGAGTCACCAAAAGTGACGTTGATGACGGTGTCAATATCAATTTTTTAAAATTAAAAGGAGAAGCCTTTTTTTAACAAAAAATATATCACCAGCTGTTGTCCAAGTTGAATGAGTTAACGTTGTGTGTATTCTTATAACAATACAGGAAGGCAAGCAGGCAGGGCTTCCCCGTTTAGGAGTGAGTGGGTTTATGCAACGACGGTATCAGCACCAGCGGTTACAAAGGCTTACATTTCCAATACAAACAAACAAGCTGTTTGGACCGATCGATTTGATGGAGTTAGACCAGAAGTTGCGTCATGAAAACAAAAGGAGGTAAGTTGAAGAAATCACAAATGCATATGAGTGGCGACATATGGGATACAATCACGCATGCGCAGCCATAAAGCTCAAAATTCATTCATTTCACATTCGATAGAACCGGAATCAATCAAGAACTATTTTTAAAAAAAATTTACGATTTATAAAAATAGCATTAATGTAATTATGTCACTGTGTCGGCCAAAAAAGTTATTTTGCTTTTTGTACCAAAAAAAAAAACCAAACGACAACAAAATAACGTTGAAAATTTAAACTTACTATCAAACAACGCCAATTTAAAAACAAAAACGAGTGTTAGAAAGTCCCTATGTGTGATAAAGATTTTTTTAAAAAAAAGCCCATTAAAACTCTTCATTTTTTATTATTGTTATTAATCCGTATTTTGTTACCGGTACCGATATTATTTTATAAGAATCTTATTGGTTGTCGGTTGGTTTGGTTTGTCGCAGCCCCATCCTGACCGACCTAATTTAGTTTTCTAGGAAAAGCGGGGATCAGAGAGCCTCGAGAAACCAGAATGAGTTCGGGAACACAGATGTAGTTAAGAATAGGAGTCATGCATCCAATTATTTGCAGGCCCAGCAGAAGAACTGTTCAACGGGTCAGACCCCGCCGTAGTCTTCGATTCGCTCTCAAAGAAGATTGAAATTGAATAAAAATTTAACTTGGAAAACCAGGTAAAATGTCAAAGATAAGTATTCCGTACAGCACCGGTATTATGTTTTCCTGGCAAATCAGGTTTTAGCGGAACCAATTCGGCCAAACCTATTCTCACTAAAATTACTAGCAGTCATATGGTTTAAGCAAAAGTATTTCCACTAACAATTTGCAACGATATAATACCACTTTCCTGATTTTTAAAGGGGTGTCATCTTAAAAAAAAAAAATTATAATCTAATGAAAGCTGATATAATTTTTTGCCAAGTGTTTAGCAAGTTCCACTCAATCTAACTTAGGCAAACAATTTCCATCTGCTAGATGATCAATCGTTTCTAATAATAATAATAATAGATTTTAAAAAAACGCAAGGGTCACTCGAAACCATACATCAATTTTGGAAATAGGAGGCGGAGTTTGAAACTGATGCTGAGACAAATTTCAAAATCCCTCTCTTTTAAGCGCCTGCACATTGACTGGGTTCCAATCCAACCCTCCAAAGTCGAAACAGTTGATCAGGGAGGGTGGATAGCCAACCTGGACAGGGGAGAGAGTTTAAAAAAGCAAAAATTAAAAGCAATATACAGTCGGAATGAAGAAGCGGCAAAAAGGCAAATACGAGGTTTTGTTCGCATTTTATTTTTACAAGCAATATTTCTCCCTCGCTTTTATTCCACTGTATACTAAACGTTGCTCCCATAAAGATTGATACGGGAACCATATTTAACGAATAACAAATCCACTCCTCCTTTTTCAAATAAAAAAAGAAAGAAGGAACAGTATAGCAAACGTTTGTAACCTAGAGCCCCCCTTACCCGCCCCTCAATCCTCCCTCACTCTCATAATATGGGGCTAAGAGGGAATGAAAAAAATTTGAAAGAAAAGTATTTGAGGGTATATGCCTCGATTAGTGGAGCAGAACATTATCTCAAAGCTTGCGCGTATCAACTTGTTGATGGAAGATGAAGTGAATTGAGGGAGTAATCGCTCTTGGATAATGTGCAACCGTGGAGAAAATTAGGAAAGCCGCAAGAATAACACTGAGAATAATAGAGGACCATGCAAAATAAACATCTTCGGTATAGATTTCGCATTCAAAGCTTGTTTTTATATCGGTTCTCGTGTGGCATTTTATATGTTAAAAAGTAAAATCTAGTTCCCTCCTTCAAAGCAATTTCTACCATTTCCCATCATTTAAAGCATAATTAAATTAAGACTTACTGAATTAATTTATTTAATTTTGACGTACAAATAAATTTTATATCCGGTAATAAGGAATTACATTATACAAGTATACAATAAATTCAGTTTGTCGAAATTTAGTATATGGTTCAAATGTGTTCCGAAATTATTATACAGGATCTTCTCGAATATTCGGTATACTGTACTGTATATAATAGCAAAAATAAAAAATAAATTATCAATTTTTTTGTGTTTGTGCTTTATTGTGATTTCAACTGTTCTTTGTAAGCCATTTTTTTTTTTTTTTTGATACGGTAATAATTTATTCTGTACATTTAAATTCTACAGTGCAGAGTAAAATAAGTACTGGTAGTTTACAATTTCATTGGAACAAAGTCGGATATTGCGCAATATCCATTTCCATATTGAAAAACGTTCCTCATTCCACATTTTCCAGTATGATAGTGTTTGAATTGATCGGGTGTGTCGGAAATATTACTGGAACATGACAACTGCTGAGTTATATCGGTGGCATCGGTTGTTTCAGCATAATCTGCACTGTTAATATTACTATAAGAAGCATAAAAATTAAACCACCCATCATCAGTTAAGGAGCAATTAATCATTAAATAAGCCATCCAGTAGTGGTCTCCGTATTCGTTCCAAGGAACGTAGGAAGATGAACTCTTATCGTTGGTTGTCCAGACAAGGGGCGTTCCTTTGGCTGGGAGCGATCTAAACATTCCTAAGATTTCAAAGCATATAAATACGTTTTGTGTGTGATATGGTAACAATTGAACGAACCCTGCGTAGGCTCAGCTCCGTCCCAATTCAAATAACTATCGTTGGTTGACCACAGGACGTAACACGAAGTGTCATTGTAAACATAATATTTGTGGGTAATTGGTAAATTGCAAGAGTATGAACAAGTTGGACTGCCTGTTAAAGTCATTACAATTACATTAATTAATAATTACAATCCATTATTTTATGTACAGTAAGTAGAGAGGATTTAATAATCGATTTAAAATACTGCATCTCGTAATTTAAGAATAGTTATTATCGGTATGTAAAATTATTTTTGATAACAACGTGCCTCATAATGAAATTAGCTGCTCCAGAACTATTTTATAAAACTACAGTAAAACTTGGTACAGTGTATATAACGTTTCTTTGGATGCTTTTGGATTCACAATCTTATGTGTTCCTTATATCAAACACTCTGTGCTTGCTACAAAAAACGTTAACCTTGCCTATAACATCAAATAAAGTTTCGATAACTACCTTTCTTTTGTAATATTGAACCAAATGCAGTTGCTGTATATTTTAAAATTTCGTGAAACTCTGTGAATTAAGTTTTAACGTAAGGCATATAACGCCAGCATGGTTAAGCCTACAATTTTTGTTAATTCAAAAACATTCAAAAAATTGTTCTAAAAAGCTATGAAAATCTAGATAAGCGCTGTATTTAAAAATTAAAAGCCATGTGGAAAGTATGGTTCCTATATACCGCTGAGGGAATTAGGGGAATCTGGCGGCTTTTACATATACAGTATAGCAATTGCTCTCAAGCGTTGTATCGATTGTAGGTTACTACAACTATCAACCAAGTTCTAGTGTATTTTCTCACAGTGTTTTAAGATCTAAAATTCGATTACTTACTAATAATTCCTCCATGTATAAATAAAACTTCTCCAACATTTGTTTGTTTATATACAAATATAATCGTAGGTTCTATATCAGTTGCAGTTGTAGGACTGATTGTACTCGTAGCAATAGTCGTTGTTATTGTGGTCAAAGTCGATGGAGTTGCAACAGTGGTAGCAGGAGAAGACATAGAGGTTAAAGGTAGAGGTGTGGTGGTTGAAGGCAAAGGTGAGGTGGTTGAAGACAGAGGTGAGGTTGTTTGAAGGACAGGTGTGTTGGTTGTTGCAGTTGAACTTTCAGTCGCAGTGTTTATCTGAAAGGTATCTATCGCTGATCCTAAGTGAATGGCTAACATATTGTCCTGTCCTCCTGCCAAAGTGACATTCACCATACCGGAGGAATCGACTGTGACTACGCGACCAGTGCAGGTTGCCCAGACTTTACTTCCCGTAGTAACGTCACAGTATCTTCCCGGCGGAAGTGTGGTTGTAAATGATTTTATCATTGTAAGGCTGGGGTCTTTATTTACAGCAAAGAAAGCTACATTTCCCCTAGTAAAAGCCATTTGATTTCCGGCCGAGTTTATTGTTAAATCTGTGATAGGTTGACCAGAAGCTGTCACGCTGAATTTTACCATGTGTGAAATGGCTGGCCATCTATGTTCGCATAACCAATTGTTACCACAACTTCCGTCTTTGTTATATGTAACGGGCAAAATATTACCGTTGATATCTGAAGGTGGACCACACTTAAAAAACATTATCGGTACTTAGAATTAGTTACACTTTATTTAGCTATTTAAATTTTTCTTTTTAAAAAAAACTCACTTGTTTATCATTAGATTGGTATGTGCTGGTAATTATTTTAATTCCGTAAGGAATAGCTAACATAGTGGCACTTGCAAGTTCGTATGACCACACCTCACTAACATTCAATCGGGTTGAATTGATTTCAAAATCATCCATCATCTTCGTTATCGGACCATTTAACTGAACCATTGCTTCGTCTGAGTTCAACATTCCAGTTGCTAACTTGGACGCAATAGCCCTTAAATAGCATCAATGACAATAATTAATCTGAATTATGGTGCGTAATCGTTAAAAAATCAATGTTGATGTGAAATTTGTCTTAAAATACAGTTAAATAGTTTGTAATAATTTAATGCAGGTAATTTTAAAAAATGTTGTTTTGCACGCAATTACTAATAAAAGTCAAATCAAATTCTAATTCGCATTACGGGAATTTTCTTTTTAAATTGAAATTTAAACTCAAAATTCTGTAATAATATTTTTTTCTTTTAAATTATCTTTCTTTGGGCAATTGTAATAAAATCACGTGTTTTGGAGTATCTACAATTGCTGTATACTGAATACATGTAAGTGCAATAGTCATATTAATAATCTGTTGTAATTGATATATACGCTCATAAAAAAGTACATGTAGTGCAAATAAAAATAAATTTTACCGCAAAGCAGTAACTTCTAATTCACTCAAATAATTTAATGGGTAAAATATCTTACGAAAACGTATTCTTCCCTTGAAAGGTGTCGCTCATAATAATTAAGTACTTAATTTCAGTCACTCTTCCAACGTTTGCATATTCAGAAGATGATACTACGTTGAAATCAGAGTCGATTACGCCATTGTAAATGAATGGGCGCAAATTTGCATCAAAGTATTCAGTGTTCAGATTATTAAGTTTCGAGTATATGGTTTCTAAATCATTTGGCCAAATGAATGTGGCGTCTCCAACGTAGAAGCCTCCAACTCCCATTGCCAGCAGTCCATTCATAAAATTCACCAATTTCGATTGTACGTAAAGATTGCTCTGGTCCAAATCGTTGCGACGCCGATATTTACAATAGCGAATTTGAATAAGGTTGTTGAAATCTTCAATATTTCCGGAAGAAGAAGGGCATTGGGGAATAAGATTAGTACTAAATGAAAACGTATTAATATGGAAATGGGAAGAGTTGTACGGCACACCCGGATACGACATCGACTTTCCGTCATAACTATTTCCCCCAAATCCAATACTGCTGTTGGCCGAATTTGCCATGTGATTTAGAACTACTTCAGCAAATATTCTATTTATAGACATTTCAAAATAGATTATAAGAAAAAGTAATTTGTATTACATGTATTATATTTTTTAAAATAACCATTATTTATCTTGCTTAAAATTGAAAACAAATCGGAAAACGAAAGATAAGGGATTTAACTAAAATAATATCATTTTAAAAAATGTATCTTTTTTTTTTAATATAGATTTATAAATATTTATATTTAGAAATATAAATTTAGCCTACATGCACTTATTATTGTTTTTCTTTTTTATGATTTTCCTTATATTGTAGAACATTATTATTTTTGCGTTAATTTGTTTATAGAAATAAATACTCTAAAAATACTTTCTTAAAAGCAAACTAAGGTTCAAAACATTCCTCAAATTTTTTTAAAAAAAAAAAAAAAAAAACTTATAAAGAGTTAAGTGAAATTACCGCACTCCCACATAACTGCATCGATCAATCATATTTTGCAATTCGTCGATAGTTCCACTTGCGGAATTCAATTCGTAACTCACAGGTTGATATCTCGCCTTCCAAATATTTACATTTACTTGATTTTCGTCAGTGATTAAAATATGTTCTTGAGGAGGGGAAATCTAAATTTTTATTACAAAAATAAACTACCTAATTTGCTTATAACAATATTGTTAAAGCTAATTCAGTACCTGCACTGCTGCATATCCCATAGGTGATAAATATTGTTCACATTCATAGGCAATGTCAACGTATCTCCAATCCATCAAATGGACAATAACATCCCGTCCGGAAAATCCCGGATCGTTGTAATTATTATTAGCTGATGACAAACTTAAGAAGGGTAGAAAGCACAGCAAGATACACCGGTACGTCTTCATTTTAAAGCTATTTCTCTTACAAGACTTGTCTCCACACAAATTGTTCAAACAATGCTGTGGCTTTTGTATTCTTTATTTCCTTACTTGTTTTGCTTATCCCCCATGACAATTTCGATTTCTAGAAATGTCACGACAGTTATCTTTGACAAGATAATAATTAATGAAAGCTATTTGTCCATATAAAAAAGATTTTTTTATGAATATTTTATGACCCTTCCGTTAATAATTTCAGAAAAAAATAGGTCATTTGTTCAATGGAAACTAAAAAACACACCTAAATAAGATAGAAACTTAGAATAAGATTCAGAAAAAATGTAATCTAACCATAAAAAAATGTAAAATTTAAATAATTGAGCCGGAAATTCAGTCGGAAATTATTAAAGAACGCTTGCACACGGCACGTGACACAACGTCTCATGTCCTGTTAACTTCCGGTCCTTCTATCTCTAATTGTAATTATAAGCTTTTAAAATAAGCCAGAAATTTTAAAATCCCGCTAAATCGTTGACCGCACGTGGCGGAAGCGACTGAAAAACGATTTGAACAGATTCTTTTTTGGTGTATTTTGAATATTGAGGTTCATCTGAAGTTATTTTGAATATTACGGAGTATTATTATTTATTTTTTTGTTTGTTTGTTTGTTTTTGTTTTCTAAAGTGAAAGAATTTGTTGGCGACCCTCACTTTCAAAGTGATGATGAACACATCAGTGAAAATGAGTTTCTCAAAACAATTTTGAAAAACCACTGGAAATCAATGAGAACAAAAATGCTTCTATTTTAATATTAATCAAAAATGCCCAAATTAAATTAAAATTTAAAATAAATTTTCGTTTGCTGTCAATGAGTGCGGTCAATACATTGGCGGGATTTTAACATTTCTCAATCACTTTAAAAATCTATATAATATAATATTACGGTATATAAAAAATAGATCAATAATTAAGAGGTATAATAAACATACAACTTTTTTTTTCTACTGTAGCGTCATAATTTTGTAGGCAAGGTTACATTAAAGAATTTTTTTAACATTTTTATAAGACGTCATACCACCATTTTGACGTCATTAAAACGGGCATAATTTTATGACATCAAAATGACTTAAGACGACAGACCGTTTGAAGCATCGTGTTAGAAATGTCATTTAACATGCTTGAAATAGTTCTTTTTTTAAAGTGATAAATTTTGTATAACAATCTTGCCAAAAAAAATAAATAATTGTAAAGCCTAGTTTAAATGATCCTGGAAAAAATGTCAGTAAATGTTTTATTAATTTGAAATACTTGTAATTATTATGAATAGTGGAATTTTATAATAAGTATTGAGAAACATTTTTTAAAAACAATGTATTATAATAGTAGTAATTTATTCAAATAATTATACTTTCAATAGTACTATTGATTTTTATTACTGTACAAACTATTTCAGAGTTCAAAATAGTGTACCGTATTTAGAATTTTGCATATAAATTAATTTCCTTTTTATTTACTTTTAGTTTTGCCCTGTCATTCTATGACCGGCTATTATCGCTTTAGATGGAGCATACTTAATACCGGTACTGTTTACTTATTACAGCACAATATTTACCAAAGTCCTCAATAACTTTTAAGAAAGTGAACAAGCATCGATTACATTTTTATTGAAAACGATCGTCAGTTATAAAAGTTGCCATCGCATTGAAACGCGGTTGCTCAAACAAAATGTTTTTATCTTTTATTAAAAGATATCTTGTAGCTAAAGTTTTCAAGCAAAACAATAATTATTATTCCCACATTTTAAAACCTCTCTTTTTAATCGGATTTATTCTCGGTTTAACTCCAATTTGTAATTTAAGTAATTCTACTCGCCCGGCTTTTAAATGGTTCAAACCGCAAACGTTTTATTCTATAAGCCTCCTGGCGTTGATGATTTGGGCCAGTGTTCAAATACTAATCGCATATTATTACGGATTAACCGATGGAGTGATCAGCATCAACAACGCCGTGACCAACCTATTCACGCCTTTGCTATATCTATCCTGCGTGCTGACCAATGTCCAATGTTTATTCGTCACCAGAAGATTGACGAAGTTACTAAGTAGCTGGGATCAAGTGAACCTGAATATTATTACGAATGGCACTCATAAGAACATCCCCAAGTACCAAATTACCATCCTTATCGCAACACTAATAGTATCTTCCGGAATCGAAATTGGTCTCAAACGAGTTTGGGAATGGTCAGAGAATCCGGTTAATGATATTTTTTCGATCCTTCAAGGTTATGCCATCGCCGTTAATACCTATCACGACGCCATCATTTCTATTTTAGCCATGGCGTTAAAATTTAATTTTGACGCATTGGCAAAGCACGTAAAATTGCAAACGGAAAATACGATGATGAACAACGCGAGCAGAAAATGGAGAATAAGTCGAGAAAATCATTTGGGATTGGCGCATTTGACTAACGAAATTGATCAAACTTTATCCTTTATGGTTTTACAGTCTTACGTTTTTAACGTGTTTTCCCTCTGCATTCACGTCTCTTTGGTGCTCAAGTAACCGTATTGATTTATTTTAACCATTTATAGGCCTACATGAGAAAATGTTTTTCTCTTTTCTGTAGGACAATAATGAAAAATAATTGGCAATTAGGGTTCCTGCTCTATTCCATTTTTCACTTGTCACTTAAGACATGTGTCGTTTCAGCGTCAGTGTCATCAGTTAATCAACAAGTAAATATTTAATTTGTAGTCGTTTTTATACGTTCAATTATATATATATATATTTTTATTGATTAAAATATAATTATTATTGTTTGGTAATTTTATAGGCTCACGCGCCATTGGAATATTTATTTGATTGCCCTTCGTCGTTTTACGGGAAAGAGGTAAATGATATAATAATGTTATTTTCGATAAATAAAATTAATGTTTAAATAAAAATGACCGGTATGTTAAAACTACTTTTTAAATAATCATCTTAAACTTTATTTAGGTGTGTCGATTTATTTGTCATCTAACACAAAATAATATTGGATTCACTGGAGGACAACTTTTCTTAGTTGACAGAAGAATATTTTTGGCTGTAATAATAATTCAGTTTTCCTTGTCCTTATTAAAGTTTATTCATTTTAATATTATTATTATTTTTTTATTGTTGTTATTTATAGGTGCTCAGTATGATTATCACTTACGAATTAGTTCTTCTTAAACTTAATTAATTGGAAAATACTAAATAGCGTACCGGTAAATATATACCGTATTTTTTATTCAAATATTTAATATAATGAGCTTACGAAAATAATGCCCCTCCCTCCCTCTTCTTTTGATCGTTCTCTCTTTCAGCCAATTCAACAAAAAGTCTCCAAGCGGTGATGAAAGGAGACTCTAAAGCCCAAATTTATGGCGGAAAATTCAAAATAATACAGTAGCGGAATAAGCCGTAACAATAGCATTACATGTACTGTATTACCACGTTTATTATTTACTATTTAATAACGTACCGGTAATAGATTAAATTAAATAAAATAATTAAACTTTTCTTAGGGTCATAATTTCTAAATAAATCAATTTCTTTTAGCGAAACATAGGCTAATATATAACTGATTGTAATACTGTATGTTTAATGATATTAATAAACAAGGAAATTTTATTTTTTCTGGAAATCGATATCTTTTTCGGGAGAAATAAATTCGATAAAAATTAATGATTCATGACTAATCTTTTTTTAAGCGATTAGATAAACAATTATTTTACTTACAAAAATCTGTATGCGAGAAATATTTTATTAACTTCTCTAACACTAACTATAACTAAATACTGTCAGTATCGGTACTGAAATTATTTTCTCAGTAAAAATGAGTAAATTAATAATAATTGCGTTGGCATTAATTTCAGCTTTAATTGCCAATCAAGAATATGTTGCTGGGTTGGGGCACGCTCCAGATCGAGCAGCCCACGTAAACGTTTACCAGAGCGCGTTTGAACCTAACCAAGGTGAATTCTACGACCAAAGCAGTAGTGGAGTAAACATCATTAACGACTGTGATGTGACAGCAGTGACCAACATTAACAAAGGTGACAAGATAGTGTACACCGATTTAGAATTTGATTTCAAGCCCACCGCGTTCTCCATCACCTATTCCAGCATAGCTGAGCAACCTGCAAGTGTCACCGTCAACACCATGGACGGATTGCAACTTGTCCAATTTTACGTAGACAATACCGGAAGTCAATGCAATTTTCTAACTCTCAAAGTTTTTCTATCAAACTATCCTGAGGATGGCCCCAACGACATAGTTTTTAATTTTGATTCGCCCATCGCAGAAGACATCCTCGATATTGATAGTTTCCAATTTATTAAATAATACAGAAATGATTATACGTGTAGGTTACTAGTAATGTCGATTATTAATGTCATTTCACTTGTTAATGATCAATCGTTTATGAATATTTCAAAATTAATCGCATTTAATTGTAACTAAGATAATGTGTATCTTGCTTTAAAATGCAATAAAGAATAAATTGAATAATGATAGTAAATACGTTAGTAGTGGACGTTTAGATAATTCGGAACAATTCGTTTCGACATAGCTGTCCAATTCGTGAAGTTCATTTGTAGTGAAAGCCGTGAAAAAGCTTTTATCATTAATTTCAATTTGCTGATCAAAAGTAAGCAAACCAAGTTCATTATACACGTAGCAACGTTAATAATATTGTCTCAGTAACTCTGTCACAACACCTTCTAGGATGCGTGAGCATATACGAATTTTTCCACAGTAGTCTACTAGTACTCAGCATCTGTTTTAAGATTATTTCTAAAAAAAACGTTACATTGGCTATAAACTTTTGCTTCTTAAATTTGACCATGGAGAGAATTGACTTAAATAATATTATTACTAGCTGCATTCACAAATTAGCAAAAGTCATATTTAAGGCAAAAATTAGTCATTTATTACAAAATTTGATTAAACT